>CAUDMG010000177.1:5000-120000 GCA_958450375.1 Homarus gammarus
ATGTCACTTAATATGATCACGTTACGACAGCCGAACACTAAGTCACTCTAAGACCATCATTAATGTCACTTAATATGATCACGTTACGACAGCCGAACACTAAGTCACTCTAAGACCATCATTAATGTCACTTAATATGATCACGTTACGACAGCCGAACACTAAGTCACTCTAAGACCATCATTAATGTCACTTAATTGAGGTTGTCAGTTAGTGAAGGTTTTAAACGTAACAAGAAAAATACGATGTTTGTCCTGCGTTTAATATCCGGCCACAGAGAGCGGGTCAGACGGTGTGGCGTTGACCAGATCCCTCAGACGGTGTGGCGTTGACCAGATCCCTCACCTCCTCCTTACAGACAGACAGAGAGACACAGAGACACACAAACAGATAAATAGAGTGACAATAAATCATGCATGCAGAGAGAGGTTAGGTTAGGTTAGGTTAGGTTAGGTTAGGTTAGGTTAGGTTAGGTTAGGTTAGGTTAAGTTAGGTTAGGTTAGGTTAGGTTAAGTTAGGTTAGGTTAGGTTAGATTTGTGTTTATTTTAACTTTCACTTGGATAATCTGAATTTAGGTTAGATAAGATAAATAGACCAGAAAGCCTTATATTATTGGTATATCTCTGTCAGTCTTACAGCAGAGGGTAACAGAAAACGTGAATCTGTTCCGTTTTCTTTTATTCCCCGCCACTACTAGAGGTGGGTGGTATAGCTTTAAATGTGTCTGTCTGTCAGTCTCATAAACCAACAACGTCACTGACAGCTGGTGATCTCTAAACACCATCTGACAGAGAATTGATTATACCTTCTCCACGGCCTAAGACAACAGTGGGGACGTCTCATCTTCATCGCCCCTCTTCGCCCCTCTACACCCCTCCCTCGCCTCTTCATCGCCCCTCTTCGCCCCTCTACACTCCTCCCTCGCCTCTTCATCGCCCCTCTTCGCCCCTCTACACCCCTCCCTCTCCTCTTCATCGCCTCTCTTCGCCCCTCTACACTCCTCCCTCGCCTCTTCATCGCCCCTCTTCGCCCCTCTACACCCCTCCCTCGCCTCTTCATCGCCCCTCTTCGCCCCTTTACACCCCCTTCCTCGCCCATCAACGCCCCCGTCCCGATAAGACAGAGACAGCGGGCCAATAAGAACAATGGGCACGCAGATACAGGCAGCTCTCTGGCGTACAGCGGTGTGTGTGTGTGTGTGTGTGTGTGTGTGTGTGTGAGTTACTGGCAGAGAGAGAAAGATAGAGAGAGAAAATCACTCACAAAGAGAGAGAGAGAGAGAGAGAGAGAGAGAGAGAAAGAGGGGGAAAGCAAAATAAATGAAAGTTTCAGAAAGGGGTGAAGGAGAGAGGCCACTAACTGACGGACACAGAGAAAGGAGAGAAGAGAAGAGGGTAGAGAGAGAGAGACGCAGAGAAAGGGATAGAGAAATTAAAATAACGAGTGTAGGGTGAGTGTGAAGGAGAAGATGAGGGTGTAGGTGAGAAGGAGAGATAGAGGGAGAAGGAATGAAGGAGGAAGAGGGGAAAGATGAGACAGACAGAGAGAGTGAGGGGAATAAGGGGAGATAGTGAATCAGACAGACACAAATAAATCAAAGGAGAAAGGGAAGAAATGGAGAATAAATTTGGAATAAAGGAAAAGCGAAAATCATTCCCACAAAGAACTTGAAGGGAAGAGAGATAGAATGTGATGAAAGTGGGAGATGGGAGAAGAGAGAATGAATTATGGGAGACAGCGAGAATACAGGATAACAGAGGAAGAAGAAGAAGAAGAAGTAGGAAAGATTAAATTTGGTAAATGAGAGAGAAAGAGAGAGAGAGAGAGAGACAGAGAGAGAGAGAGAGACAGAGAGAGAGAGAGAGAGAGAGAGAGAGAGAGACAAACAAACAATAAAACAACAAAAACACAAACACAATAAGGGAGACACAAAGAAGAAGAATGAGACACAAAAAAATCGAATAAAAGAGGTAATTAAGGAAGAGAGGAGAATGAGGGAAAGAGAAGGAATAATATAGAGAAATATAAAAGAAGGGGAGAGAAGATTGAGGAGAACTTCAGGGAGGAAAATGAACCAGAAGAGATAAGGGAATAAAAAGGTGAAGAGAGGAGAAGGGGTAGATAAGAGAGAGAGAGAGAGAGGGGGGAGGGGGAGAGAGAGAGAGAGAGAGAGAGGGGCGTAATAAAACACAGTCACTATTGTATAACCTGAATTCGTGGTGGTTAGCTGATTGCTCGTGTTAATTACCGGTTACATAGGGGAGACTCTCTCTCTCTCTCTATCTCTCTCTCTCTCTTTATCTCTCTCTCTCGTATTTGTCTGTCTGTCTGTCTGTCTGTCTGTCTGTCTGTCTGTGTGTGTGTCTGTTTGTTTGTCTGTCTACTAATGCTACATCACACCCCAAAACATGATAAAATATCCCCTCTAAAATAGTATTGTATTACACTCCATCTGATATATTACTCTTGGTGCCCATATCAATTAACACACACACACACACACACACACACACTCACACACACACACTCACACACACACACACACACACACACACACACACACACACACACACACACACACCACACACACACACACACACACACTCACACACACACACACACACACACACACACACACACACACACTCACACACACACACACACACACACACTCACACACACACACACACACACACACACACACTCACACACACACACACTCACACACACACACACTCACACACACACACACACACACACACACACACACACACTCACACACACACACACACTCACACACACACACACACACACACACACACACACACACACACACACACACACACTCACACACACACACACACACACTCACACACACACACTCACACACACACACACACACACACACACACACACACACACACACACACACACACTCACGTATAACTAAAATAAACATGACTGTTTATAAAGTATTCAAAGGTAAAAATCTCTCTCTCTCTCTCTCTCTCTCTCTCTCTCTCTCTCTCTCTCTCTCTCTCTCTCTCTCTCTCTCTAAAGATCGATTAAATAGCGAGAGACAGACAGACAGACAGATAGATAGACAGAAAGAAAGAAGAAGATAAGAAAGGGGTGGACAGGGAAGTGAAGGGAAGGGAGAAATATAGCAAAAAAGGGAAAAGGGGGAGGATGGGAGAGACTGAAGAGGAGGAGGAAGGGGAGAAGGGAGAGGAGAGATTGATAAGAATAACAATAAGATTAGTAAATAATGATGGAGAGGGAGAGAGGGAGAGAGAGAGAGAGAGAGAGAGAGAGGGAGAGAGAGAGAGAGAGGACCACAGGTGTTCCTTCGCTACGCTGATCTAATTAACCAAACCCTTCCGCTCACATCACCCTTAAATAAGAACTCTGACCCTTCGTTACTCTCGGCACCATCTTGACCTCGACTCCCATAATGCCATTTTCTCCAGGCAATGACCCCCCTCCCTCCCTCCCCCACCCCTTCCCCTTCCTCCAACCCCCTCCCTCCCCCCTCCCTCCCTCCCCCACCCCTCCCCCTTCCTCCAACCCCCTCTCCCTCCCCCTCCCTCCCCCCCCCCTCCCTCCTATCCCCTCCTCCTCTAGAGTTAACGAGAGGGATATTAGTGCAGGGTGCTTGTGTTCCCTCGTTAGTTTGTTTACCTGATCGACACATTTGGTTGAGATCGCCGCCATTTTCTGTTATTTAGCAGAGAATGGAAGTTATTTTGTGTTTGGGGGGTTATTTACGCTATTTTCGGTTATTTACGTTATTTTCGGTTATTTCAAGGTACGTTAAGGTATTTCAAGGTATATTAAGGTATTTTGAACACTCTAATTGTTTTTTCTTGCGGCAAATTAATTAAAAAGTCGAGTAGCCGAAATTTTGAGTTATTACAACAGTAACTAAACTAACAATGACAATAACAACTAAATTAACAACAACTACAACAATAATTAAACTAACAATGACAATAACAACTAAATTAACAGTAAATACAACAAAAATAACAATAACAAAAGAGCAGCATCAAAAACCACAACAACAACAACAACAACAACAACAAAATGAAGAAATAGAACAAGAATAAGATGAACAATAACAACAAGATGAAGAACAAGAACAAGAGATGGCCACCGGATATTCTGTCTGGTCGAGAATTAAAATTAATGTTATATCTTGTCAACACCTCCCCACAGCCCCTCCCCCTAACACCTCCCCTCACCCCTTCCCACAGCATCTGCCACTAACCCCTCCCTCTAGCCCCTTCCCTCGCCTCATCCCGTCCCACCCCGCCCCGCTCCACCCCACCCCGCCCCACCCCGACCCACCCCGCCCCGACCCGCCCCACCCCGCGCCGCCCCACCCCGCTCCACCCCACCCCGCCCCACCCCGTCGCCCCACAGTTACAAGAACGCCAACAATGGGAAGCCGCTTCGTCTCCAACAACAAAAACGTCAGAGCTTCCATACAAGAGCGTCCCTCCCCCGCCCCTCCCCAGCCCTCTCTAGCCCATCCCCGCCCCTCCCCGCTTCCCCTCCCCACCATCTTTACCCTTCCTTTCTCCACCGCCTCTTCCTGACCCTTCCCTCTGTGTGTGTGAGCGGCGGCTAATGACGGAAATAGTTATTGAACCATTTCACTGACACCACCACTACCATCACTACCACCATCACTTGTACCACTACCACCACTACTGACACCACCACCAGCACCCAGCTACCACCTCCTCTACCCCTCCCCCTTCTTCCCTTCCTCCTCCTCCTCCTCCTCCTCTTCTTGCTTGTAGATCTATATAAAGCTTGGGGAAGAACCGCCACTACACGTGCTCGTCACACTGCCTCTACCACACCACCCCACCACCACCACCACCACCACCACACCACCACACCACACCACCACCACCTCCACCTCCACCACAACACCACCACACCACCACCACCACACCACCACACCACCACCACCCCACCACCACACCACCACCACCAAACCTCAACACCACTACCACCACCACACCACCACATCACCACCATACCACCACACCACCACCATACCTCAACACCCTCATATTTCTATCTAATAATAACACAACAAATAAAATATCACGATAAAGTGTTTATTTACATCTGCTATTCACCTGTGTTTATGTCAGGACAGGTGTGTTTATTCGGCCCTCTGGTGGCGAGTGAGGTAGTTAGTGTTTGTTGACCCGGCAGGTGACACGACGCGATGCCCTCATTAACTCACACCTGTGTAGGCCAGAGAGAGAGAGAGAGAGAGAGAGAGAGAGAGAGAGAGAGTTGCTTTATGAGTTTTTAGTTGTTCGTATGTGGTAAAATTTATTGGTATTTCATATAAGACGCCGTTTACACACACACGCACACAAGCAAAAGTAATAAACTAGATCATGACCTAAATTCTCAGTAAACATTGGTTTCCGCATAGTGAAGCTGTGAAACATGTCTCGCAACTAACTCACGTACACAATATGGCCTCGGAATTGCTCTGAGACTCTACATGGGTCCGGGGAGGTGGAAAAAATATTTAACAAAATTCAAAATGTAAAACACACTTGGAATATTAACCTTAAGCAATAAAATACAACATATTGTTAAACATTCATCTTAACATCACGCAACACAACACAACTCACAACCCTGGGAGCCACAGACGAGCACAGTTAGCAGCATTTACGGGCGAGATGTGAAGACTCCAGTGGGAAGTTGTAGTCGGGAACTTTGTGTTGAGGTGACCACAAGTTGGCCTCTGTCTGCCCGCCACTCACACTGATTATTTACCTCACACAGTCTGTAATGGTTTGGTGTGAGTTGCAAGGATTATTTTGTTTTGTTTTGAGATGATTGTTAAATACTGAGAAAATAGAACTCACAAATTATTTAGTTGACGAAGGACTGACAATGTGTCGTAAAGAGTTTTAAGAAGAATTAAATCTTTTGAAAGGTTTTTATGACGCACATTATTGGAACACATAAACTAATAGTCTCCCATATACTCGTAAACTGTTAGTACATCACCTTAATGGCTGAACACGACTTGTAAACGTATGTGTGTTGAGATTATCGCTCGCCTACCAACCAAATAATCGTCATTAGTTACTAAATTAGTCAATTATCATTTATCAACGTCATTTTATCTTCGACAGAATTGACCAATCGCGAGAGACTACGTGGTACCTAAACGAACCAATCACAAGAGATTACGTGATACCAAATGGACCAATCACGAGAGATTACGCGGTAGCAAATGGACCAATCACGAAATAGTTGAGCGACAACAGAAGGAAGGTTTAGGAAAATAATTGTGGTTTATTTGTTAAATTTTATCACCTTTACTGTGCACCTTGACTATAGCGACACCTGTATAACGACCACCTGTATAACGACCACCTGTATAACGACCACCTGTATAACGACCACCTGTATATAATGACCACCTCTCTATAACGACAATCTCGATATAATGACCCACCAGCTGAATTTAGTCTTTTGTGGATTAAATTTTTGTGTTTTAGTTTAAGGCTCGAGGACAATATCACAAACTTTCGTACACAAAACACATAAATAATGTATCGTATTTAAGTCTTGTAATGGTGAGGCTGTTGAGTGGATACAGTGCTCGCCACCCGTCCTCAGGGTGGGTGGTTCGATCCCAGGTCACTACCAATCGACCCAGCTGTAAATGGTAACCTAACACTTGACCTTGGGACCCACGTTCACCTGTTGCTATGTTATCTATTTAAAACTAAGAACTTAAATAAAACCTAAGAACTGGTAGAATAATAGCTACCGAGGCTTAAGGAAAGAGTAAAAGGAAAGAAGATTGTAAACATAACAGAGACTCTAGGACTGGTTGGCAGAGGGCGGCGGGCCAACGTAATTTCACTTGAACACAGTTGTTATTGTTGACACCAGTGAAAATAACGACGTGTTAGGGGTCCTACGCCATTCTTCACCTCACCCGCCCTTCTTAAAGCTATTAAGGAATTTAATGAACTTCTTATCTCCCTTGCGAAATTCATTAATGTGTCCCCTCTTAAATAAAAGTTTAATTTGATTTTCTAGCCCTCGCCCGCCGCCAGTCTTCCGACACTCGCGGCTGAGGCTTTCTTCGCTATCGACATATTTTTTAACGTCATTATTTTTTTAAAGCGTCGTTAAAATTGACATCCCGCCGGAAATTCTCGATTCTCGTTATGCACAAGTGGTTTATAGGGGATGCCCGTCCCTTATTTGTCACCAACATTTATTTTACACGTGTCATTCTTGGAAGGATGATGTATCGTCTCCCTGTAACAAAATTATACATATTTATGCAGTAAAATCATCATATAAGTCACATTAGTCTGACACGTGTAGCTAAACGTCAAGGGACTCTGTAAACACAAACATCAAGGGGCTCTGTAAACACAAACATCAAGGGGCTCTGTAAACACAAACATCAAGGGACTCTGTAAACACAAACATCAAGGGGCTCTGTAAACACAAACATCAAGGGACTCTGTAAACACAAACATCAAGGGGCTCTGTAAACACAAACATCAAGGGGCTCTGTAAACACAAACATCAAGGGACTCTGTAAACACAAACATCAAGGGGCTCTGTAAACACAAACATCAAGGGACTCTGTAAACACAAACATCAAGGGGCTCTGTAAACACAAACATCAAGGGACTCTGTAAACACAAACATCAAGGGGCTCTGTAAACACAAACATCAAGGGACTCTGTAAACACAAACATCAAGGGGCTCTGTAAACACAAACATCAAGGGGCTCTGTAAACACAAACATCAAGGGGCTCTGTAAACACAAACATCAAGGGGCTCTGTAAACACAAACATCAAGGGACTCTGTAAACACAAACATCAAGGGGCTCTGTAAACACAAACGTCAAGGGGCTCTGTAAACACAAACATCAAGGGGCTCTGTAAACACAAACGTCAAGGGGCTCTGTAAACACAAACATCAAGGGACTCTGTAAACACAAACATCTAGGGGCTCTGTAAACACAAACATCAAGGGGCTCTGTAAACACAAACATCAAGGGACTCTGTAAACACAAACATCAAGGGACTCTGTAAACACAAACATCAAGGGACTCTGTAAACACAAACATCAAGGGGCTCTGTAAACACAAACATCAAGGGGCTCTGTAAACACAAACGTCAAGGGGCTCTGTAAACACAAACATCAAGGGACTCTGTAAACACAAACATCTAGGGGCTCTGTAAACACAAACATCAAGGGACTCTGTAAACACAAACATCTAGGGGCTCTGTAAACACACGCATCAAGGGACTCTGTAAACACAAACATCTAGGGGCTCTGTAAACACAAACATCAAGGGACTCTGTAAACACAAACATCTAGGGGCTCTGTAAACACAAACATCAAGGGGCTCTGTAAACACAAACATCTAGGGGCTCTGTAAACACAAACGTCAAGGGGCTCTGTAAACACAAACATCTAGGGGCTCTGTAAACACAAACATCAAGGGACTCTGTAAACACACGCATCAAGGGACTCTGTAAACACAAACATCAAGGGACTCTGTAAACACAAACATCAAGGGACTCTGTAAACACAAACATCAAGGGACTCTGTAAACACAAACATCAAGGGCTCTGTAAACACAAACATCAAGGGACTCTGTAAACACAAACATCAAAGGGCTCTGTAAACACACGCATCAAGGGACTCCTAATATAGTTTAGATTAGGTCAGGTTAGGTTACGTTAGGTTAGGTTAAGAAAGCTTGATCTTCAGGTAAAATAAACTAGAGGCTAATGTACAGGTGATGAGGTGGATTTAGACATGTACTAGAATGTGTGTGTGTGTGTGTGTGTGTGTGTGTGTGTGTGCGTGTGTGTGTGTGTGTGTGGCCAGAGCGCTCAAGAAAAAGTTACATTGTATCTAAATACCAATATTTTCATAAGAACAAAAGCTTCTAAAAACTATTTTTTCCCTCAAAACTTCCCGCCACAGAAAATCAACAACTCCACAACAGTTACACAAAAAGACAAAGAATTTTTATGAAATACGTGTGAGTGGGGAGAGGGGGGGGGTGGTCCTCGTTCAATTCTATCGTAGTTTCCCTATTAACGATAAAAAAGAAAACGAAAAAAATTCCCTAGGGCTGAGCCAAAGCGCACGAAGGGGGAGACTAAGAAAATCAAATTACGTGGCAGAGTAACAAGACGCTGGGGGGTAGGGGTGAGGTGAGGTGAGGTGAGGTGAGGAGGGGTGAGGTGAGCTGAGGTGAAGGGAAGGGGAGAGGGGTAGGATGGGGTGAGAGGTATGGGGGGGATAGGGGGTTTATGCGTCATTTACCATCACACCTGAGGCTTCTACTCACGCCCACGCCCATTCCTTAACTTTTATTGTTTATCTGATGGTTAAATTGGCGCCAAGATTATGTGAAGACTTTTCGTTAGCTTCAATCTCTCTCTCTCTCTCTCTCTCTCTCTCTCTCTCTCTCTCTCTCTCTCTCTCTCTCTCTCTCTCTCTCTCTCTCTCTCTCTACAATGGATTAAGTCATCTCATTGTCATTTTGATTATATGTATGTATGTATATATGTATGTATGTATGTATGTATGTATGTATGTAAGTATGTATGTATGTGAGAGAGAGCCATAACACTATCTTAATGGTGTGTGAAAGGTCAGTGAGGGTGCCAGGTGCCAGCTATTTCGACGTTGTAAGTGCCATCACCTACACCTGTCACTTTCCCCTGTCACTCACACCTGTCGTCTTCACCTGTCACCTTCACCTGTCACCTTTACCTGTCACCTTCACCTGTCACCTTTACCTGTCACCTTCACCTGCCTCCTTAATCTGTCACCTTCACCTGTCATGTACGCTACCTGGACCACCGTCAATCTCACTGTCAGTTGAAGCGCCTAAAACAATGTTATGTGTCAATAATACACTCTGTAAGATTCATATGTATTCACTTGTATCATTCTAAAGTCTCTGTAATGTAACTGTACTTGTAACTGTACTTGTAGCTGTACTTGTAACTGTACTTGCAGCTGTACTTGTAACTGTACGTGTAGCTGTACTTGTAACTGTACGTGTAGCTGTACTTGTAACTGTACTTGCAGCTGTACTTGTAACTGTACGTGTAGCTGTACTTGTAACTGTACTTATAACTGTACTTGTAGCTGTACTTGTAGCTGAACGTGTAGCTGTACTTGTAGCTGTACGTGTAGCTGTACTTGTAGCTGTACTTGTAGCTGTACTTGTAGCTGTACTTGTAGAGTTAAATAGATGTTTATTCAGCAAAAGCGTCATACAATTTTACAAAAGTTTTCTGTATGTATATAGACAAATCAAGTATACAGTTTAGCATGTATGTTCCTATGTAGACACTGCCGGTATACAGCTCAGCGTGCATACAGTGTACATCGACCGTACAGATATACTATTTGAAGCGTATACCAATTCAGTGTGGGTATATAAACAATGTACTTAGACACTACATAAATACAAACAATGGTAAACAGTAAGGCAATTCGACCAATGAGCCAATAACCCCCCCCCCCCTCCCCCGAAGGTCAGCCCTCATCAGCAACACAAAGCTCACCTCCTGGGCACAACACCTGGTCTTGGCAACTCTTTAATCGTCTTGGTATACTCAGTGGAAACTTTCCTCGGTGCTGAGTATAATTACACGTGGTTCTTTGTGTTCATGTGGAAGTTAACAACAAAACAATGAAGTGTCTCTTGCCAAGTGGGAGTCTTCTCCATTTTCTGTTTAGGTTCAATAATCTTTCTCGTTAATGCAATTGATACATATTTTAGAATGTGGAATTTCAATCTGTTTGGGTTGTCGTGCATACTGTACGTAGATTTAGTACAATAAACAAATAATTTTCCACAGTAACACATTGGAGGAATTTAATGTATCTTTCATTATATTTTTGTATTTAATTTTGTTTTGTGTCAGAGGACGTCTTATAATCTCTATTTTAAGTGAATAAATAGAAACAAATATATTACCTAGGTAGTTAGTTCTGTCATATCCACTTTCCACTTTACATAAAAGTAATATTTGCACTGGGAAAAGGTTCTAGGGGAAATAACACGAAATTGTCATTAATATGTGTTTACCATCGTTTATAAATCTGCATTTTCTTTATACACGCTGAGTGCCGATTTTACTTCATATATATATCTATCTATCAATCTCTCTGTTTATCTAACTATCTATCTATCTAATACTCATATTTTACATCTGGGTTTGAATTTGTAACCCTCAAAGTTAAAGATTTATCAACACTCAATACAAGACATCAATAAATAACGTAGTTCCCCAAGAAGACTCGAAGAAAATGGTTTCGAATATACGTCAAAGAAAATGGTCAAGTGAACCCTTCAACTCAGATGTTATGACGCTGTGACTGAGTGTGAATGGGTTATTGAAGTAAAAAACAGTAATGGCACATATTCATACTTGAGCAAAAGTTCTTATCTTTACCAACTCTCTCAGTGGTCAGTAGGGGTTACAGGTGAGATGCAGTAATACACTCAAGGACGCCTAGTCGCCATAGACACATGCAGTAGCACTTGGTTATACTGCAGTTGAGGACCTAGTGACCCACCAGTAAAATAGACATTAAAGAATAGTGAACACAATGCGAAATAAACTATTTGTGTGTGAGAGAGAGAAAGGGATATATGGAGAAGAAATAGAGAAAAGGAGAAAGGGAGAAGAAAGAGAGAAAAGGGAGAAGGAAGAGAGAAATGGAAAAGAAAGGGAGGAAAAAAAATGCCGTGATACATTAAACCCGATCAACTGAATATTATCCTCCCCATCCCAGTTTATTTCACCTTAAGGTAAACCACCTTAATCTAACTCCACTGAGGTAATCTAAACCTAACTAAACTAAAACCCCCTCTCTTCCCCAGATAGCGTTAAGGTGTTTGATCATCAGCTGTTATACACTGGGTGTAAATCTTTAGGTGATTCTATTTCACACACACACACACACATACACACATACTAGTCGGACGGGGTGACAACCAGGGAAGAAGGTAAGTAAATATAATACTTTTACTTTTACTTTTACCCTCTTCACCACTGATCGGCTCGTTAGCCGCTTGGGCCATCAATCACGTCTCTGATTACTTTTGCTTTTTTTTATGATTTATCTCTTAACAGAACACGATACACTTGACTTCTCTGAAACTGAACAATTCTCTGAAGTGTGCGTGTGGATAACTGCGTCTTCCGAGCACTGCTTGACGTTTGGAAGAGAATGGCATAGTAAGGATAAGTCTTTTTCCTCTTAGTGTAACAATTTAAATTCTTTCTCTCGCAGTCTATTACTTTTCGACGAAACCATTAAATTCAGTGTATTAGCTCATGGTCTGTGTAATTCATCCAACAAGCTCACATGACAGTTCAGAAATTTATCATCTATATAAATGCGGCATTGGTAAACTCCAGACGTTTATGTATTTGTTAGAATTAATTTTAATACCTGAAATATTTGTTAAGATTATTGAAGGAAACGTAATAATACACATGAATTTATTTGTCTTTACTTTTATATTTTTTTCATACTTTTTTACTCTTTAACGTCATTAAATCAAGAGGTATTACTTGTTCCCATTACTTCACTCTTCACCCTTGTCCTCGAGATAAAATACCTTTACCTCATACTCTTATCATCCCGGGAAAAAGTGTCATAGAAGAGATTTAAGGGACATTATCTTTAGGGGAGATCAGGAAGATGAGGGAGGAGCCGGCCATACACACACACAATAGTTATCTGTCTAATAGTTTTTAATATATCATCATCTTCATCAGCTCATTATAAAAGAAATGTTTATGTTAAGGACTGTCATAATGAGAGGAAATAAGGTGGGAGAGATAGTGAGACACAGTATAGTCACGTCTCCATAGTGACTCTCATAAATCTTAATCTTCTTAGTAATGTTTGTTAAAGACTGTCCTAATTCGTTGTGTTTAAGGGGGGAGATTGAGATAAACTAATGTATGAGAGAGAGACAATAGTCACCCCTCCATTGTGTCTCTCTCTCTCTCTCTCTCTCTCTTCGTTGTAAACAAATATGACGTCAGAGATGGTCCACTACCTGACGGAGGGGTCGACTCACTCACTCACTCCCTCATTTACCTCTCGTTTTCTGGCTCATTATCTCACTTGTTTGATTCATGAGAGAAGAAGAGGATGGGAGAAAATGTGAGTGACCGTGTAGTATGAGAGAAGAGTTAAATAGCGAAGAGGAGAGTTAAATATAGTTGAGGGAGGGGAGGGAAAGGCTCTCACACGCAGATTTAACTCAACATTGAGAGTTATTTTGGGTCTCAGTTGGTCCCTGAGAGTTGGCAGGTACTGACGGGGTGAGGCACTGCTGCTCTCTCTACCTCTACCACCACAATGGACGACAATATGGAAGACGAGATCATCTACGAGCTGTTCACTACCCACGCCCACATCACACTACGTTACCTTAGGGTCACCACAACGAGGTTGGTAGAGCTTATAGTACCTGGCCCGGGGGAGAGTTTCAAGACCAAGATATTCCAGCCGGGTCCCTTCATGTTCCTCATGTTCCTGGTGATCGTGGCCAGCGTCGTCCTCCAGAGCAGCAGTCATTTCGTGCGGCAGTGGATGGTCAAGGCCCACTACGTCCTCGGCCTGAACTCCGTCACCGAGACGACCTTCAAGACCATTGGCAGTTTGGATCTCGTGTCAAGTTCTCTGGGAAGTGATAATGTGTCGTGGGAATTGAAAGACGGGATCGTGGGGCTGTACGGCATGCAGGGGCGCCGGGGCAACATGGAGGATCGTTACAGCATAATTCAAGACGTTGACGTCGGAGAGAAGAGAATGTCCTTCTTCGGGGTGTTTGACGGCCACGGAGGTCAGGTAAGATGAGTGTCAACGAGTGCACGTAAAGTTGTCTATTATTGTTGTGTTTGACTGTTGAATTTGTACCATTCCAGAGTCGCGCTTCATTCTGCAAATATTCATAAAATGTTCGACAATATTGGTGCACCTGTACTAGTTATTCTAGGCACTGTTGTGTAGCAAAAAGTTCAGCGTTTCTTTGAAAATGACCCACATTATCCACCCCGGGAGTCGTAAATTTATGCATTTTGTTTTTTCGTGCTTTTCCTCCTGTCAGTCGTTCATCAGCCTCCACCTCGTTTGAACTGTTGTTGTTCAAGATCTTTATTTAACAACATGTTTTAAGTGCATAAATCAATGTTACTTTTAATGAGGTAGTTTTTTCTCTAATTTTTTTTTAATATATAGTACAGTATTCTTTCCTAAATATTTACAATATAACAATGTAAAAAATGAACCACCAGTTAAATCATTGTATATAAACTGTCAGACAGTGGCATAATGACATTAACCTTATTTAAATACAGTATATTAAGCAATAATCCTAACTTAGTGATCTTATAATACTGTTTAGTTAGGTTAGGTTAGGTTTGGTTAGGTTAGGTTAGGTTTGGTTTGGTTTAGTGAGAACAAGAGAAAATGAAGTTCATGAATACAGCGGCCACAGCGTGAAAAGTTATGTGACATCATTTGTTATTCTTGATCAATGACAGTTTTTACTTGTTTAGCCACAGTGTGTGGGGTCCACTCTCCGCTGAATGAAAATTGTCTTGCATTTCCCAAGTGAAATATTAAAAGTGGCATCCCTGTAGCAAAGGGGTTAAAGACCTTTGTTGTTGAAGTACGGTAATAACATTCTAGGATCAAGGTTGAGGTGCTTGAAGTAAATACACCAGCTACCGTTCATCCCAGACTGCAGTAAACCTTCCAAGAGAATCTCCCAGTAGCCTCAGATAAATGCAGTACTGTTTATTTATTCAGTAAAATTGTCATCCAAGTTTACATTGATTCACTGTGTTTATAGACATAGCAGGTTTACAGTTCAGGAAGTGTATAGACAGTGCAGGTATTTTTACAATGTACATAGACAGTATAGGTATGTATAAAGTGTACATAGACAGTGTAGATATGTAAACAGTGAACATAGACATTACTGGTATGTACACAATGCACCGAGACAATACAGGTATACAGTGCAGGTAGACAAACAATGGTGAACAGTAAGGGAATTTAACCAAGGATAGCCAACAAAGCCTCAGATACTTATTTGGGTCTTTTCCTTAGACTAGAACCCCACATCTAGTAAAATATTGTGGTCAAGTTAATGCATCATGTTGGGTGAGGTTGGTCCCACTTACCAGTCCATTATAATTCTGTACAACCAACCAACTCTTGCAACACATTTAACACACTTATGTCATTCTAACACATGGGACTCTGGCAAACTGTGTACCTTGAGATAAAAACCCAAAATGTGTCAAGAGGAAGCATCACCCAGCTAAAATATTCAGAGCAAGCAAGGAGGACGTCTTCTCTTTGTGGTCAGGAGTCTGGCACTGAGTTGGTTGATCATATCATCCAGTTTGTAGCCAATGTCAAAAGTGGATCTTTGAGAACATGTGTTTGTGTGTGTGTGTTTGGCAGCGATGGCTCAGCTTTCAACCTGATTGACAAGTAATGCCTCCAAGTGCTGTACAGGTACCTCTTCTCTGCACTAGTACTGTCAGGAATTATAGCTTGATCATATTCCTGGAACTTAGTCAAAGTTATATACGTCTGGGGTCTTGGGAACTGTTGGTGTTAAACTACAGGAGTTGTCTGATCCATTCCTTAAATTATTAGAAGAAAATTGATAAATCTATCATTCCCCTTCAGAGTGACGTAGGCTTTCCTTATTACACGAGTTATTCATATCTAATACACTTTATTGACTAAGGTGACTCTCTATTGAGACGTCCGCGTCCTTCTCTCATCCACGTCACATATTTGATTGGTGTGTGTTATGATGTCACTCTGCTTACATATCAATAGATCATCTCACTCACTGACTCACACTGTCTTCATAATGGCTACCTGTCCCCTCCTTACCTGCCACTCTATTACTTTACTTAACCATCATCACCACACAAACATTTATTATAGTCAGAACATAACCACAAACTTTCATCCGTATTTTTTAAAGGCTTCTACTCTGTCTCTTCAATGATACAAATTAATTTTATCATTTCTACAGTTCTCTTTCTTATCATATCTTTACAGTAGTTTAGATATTTATTGTTTCATATTTATATGGAAAGATGGAACAAATATAACTTAAAGAGTATGGTACAGTATACTTCAAAGTTTAGACCTCTGGTATACTTTATATTTCTGCTCATTAGCCAGAAACTTATCATTTATACTCACCATACACAAATACTGTTCCTTGATAAATAATGTTAATGTAATTAATTTTCTTGGTGATGACAAGTTACTGTATCATTAACCAACATGTAAGAACAGAAAGATTCTTATAGCACTACCAAATAATTAAGGTTCACTTGTGTCCTCTCAAGTTGATTTCAGGTTGTAGGAAGAGATTATCTTTGGGATACCATTTTACCTTCTTGTCAAGTAACTAAAGCCTGCCACAGGTATTTTTACTATCTGCTAAGCAAACCCAAAGCTGTCATGGCTTCTGTCGCCATTTGTGCAGGTGTTCAGCTGTTGGCTTGGCAGGACACCATCAACAGGGTGTGTTACATATTTTCAATTGTGCGGCTGCTTGACCAAGGCTTGGCTACTGGTGCAAGGCCCGGCTACTCTCGGAGAATTCCCTCTTTGCTCTTCCGAGGTTTCCCCTGGGACGGCGTCTCCTTCGACCCTGGTACAGTAGTGTGGTCTGGCCCTCAGCCAGTCTATGGTGCCAAGATAGCCTGCGTCAAGACCAAACTGCCAGTGTGGGTTGGCACTTTGCCTGTGTTTGTTTATTAATTAATGGTACAACTTGATGCAGTTTTTCTGTTTTAATCTTTTATTGGTGTGTGTTTACTTCATTTACTATTAAAAACGAACAAAAAACAATGAAACTATGTAACTACAGTTATCAATTTTCCTTTGAAAGTTGTCAACTAAGTAAACTTTAGTAATAAATGTCCTGTGACTATAATCTTTAAGGAGGAAAGTTCACAAAGAGATTAATATGGCTTTATGTCAGACAAAACATAATCATTATTACTTGTAAACATTGTCACTATAAACAACATTACAGTAATGTGTTTTCTATATACCTAACCGGGTGGTAGAGTAAAAATACATCCCATCACACACCCACTTCCTCATTATGCTGCTCATGTTTACAGCAACTTCTTACACACATCCCCATGCTGGGTGAGAGCCAGATGTATACTGTGCACGTATTACAGACATAACAACTCTGTAACTTGTCTTCGTCTATCATGTGACTGTAATATAGATGTCTCATGAGACTGTACAAGTGATATATGGTTGTATACATGGTAGAGTGGTTGAGACTCACCTAAGATTTGTTAGAAATGTAGAGAAAACGTTTGTTTGTGGAATTTGCTTACAGATACTGAACAGGAGGATAATACCTAGGTAGGAAGAGGGGGATGCCTATTCAGTACTGTATATAACTTAGTACAGTAGCTGTGCAGTACAGTGTTTAACAAGGTTGGGAAGGACAAGGATACACACTCATACTTGAATCAACTAATAGACTTGTACTACACTTAAACCTGAGTTAATATGATAGGTACTTCTTGTCAGTCACTGAATAACCAACTGTCACACGTAACATTGCTCTGGCAGATCATACAACATATCTTCACTAGTGCTGCACAAGGACAAACTCTCGCACACTTTGAAGCCTTTGGGTCAAATGACAAGTCAGAGACCATAAATTCCTTGAACAACCTGAGAGATGTCGAGATGTGCCTCTCATTTGATGTTGCAACTCTGGTGGCAACAAAGCAATTAGTTGTGCAATCACAAGTCATAAATTTATGGATCAACTGTTAGACAACCATGGTATGTGTTTTACATGGTTAGTGAATACTGTACTGGTAGCTAATGAAAATATCAGACATCAGGTGGAGGCAAAAGACAGTACATAGTGACCATTGCTTCAGTTCACAACAAACAGCATTAGTGACCTTGAGGTCCAGTGAGCATTGAGGAAATAGTTTATGACTCATCAAAGGGTAGCAGTTACCTGAGGATGCCAGACATCACTGATTTCTTGATGTTGGCACTGGCACCCCACACCACGTGGTAGAGTATCAGCAGTGTCCTTGACATCTACAGTGCCAACCTGTACTTTATTAAGAGCCATGCAACAATGATAAAAAAATTCTTTTAAAGATTATCCAAAGCATCTTTTCACAAAATCATATAACAAATGCAGAAGGGTTTTAATCTGTAATAATAATTATCTTAAGCATTGATAAAACCCACTGTGTCCCTCAAGAATGTTAGTGTGTGGTTCTGAATCATTATAACTGTTATCTACCATTACCATATAAAACACACCATTATATCTTGTACACTTGGCTTAATCAGGGACTGATTTGATGTATTTAAAATTGCTAGATGACAGGAAATGGATTCTTAAGAGAGTTTCATTATAACCATGATGCTCCACCTCCCTCACAAACATCTACGGTAAATCTCTGAGCCAACCACCTCGGCCCTCCTCTTGCTCTTAAGTTTCTGCAGAAGACTCGGGTGTTGATTGGGGCACAACTAGCTATATATATATGGGGATCCTGATTGTGTACATGATGTGGGGACCGTGTGATACATGACTGGGTAGACGAGTAGGGATGAATTATATACTGGGTACGTGTGTGAGGAAGAAGACGCCAGGGCACTTAACGGAGAGCTTCACTTTACCGGGAATGTTTTCATAGACTGATCCAAGATATTCTGGACTACACAGTGTCAGTTATAAGAAGTTTTACTGTATGTATTGTCACCCACATTTGCCCCCAGTGTACAAGATGTGTAGCTGCGTACTGGTAATAAATTTTAGAACCAGTTTTTAGGTTGGCAGTACAGTAGTTGATAACACACGGGCTGTGATAATCAGTAGCTTCCTTGTCTCTCAGCATTATTTTCAATTAATTAGGGAGAAGGTCATTCCCAAAACTGGATCTTCACAGATATTGAGAAGGAATGAGTGAGTGTCAGTCAGTCTGTTAGTGAGTGAGTGAGTGATTAAGAAGCAGACACTATTGGAGCAGTGATGTCACACAGCTGAGACCACTTGTTGGCTGTAATGGCAGTGTGGTGTGTACTGTACTGTACAGAGGTGAAGGACTCTCTCCCAACATATTTTATACTTTCATTTCCACAACCCATTATAATGATACATTACAGTAACAACTCACAACATAAGAAAATATAAGTGAAAATGTATGAAGGTCACTTAAGAACTACTACAGTATATAAAAACAGTAAATACCAACACCAGACTGACAGCTTCACTTGGCCACATCATGCCCCCCCCCCTCCCCCCTCCTGAGATACCATGGTTTTTTGGGTGGGTCAATCTTCCACTGTCACTCTGAACTGTCTTACTGTACACACAACAGCCACATAATTTAGAAACTCTGAATACTCTATAATGAAGTTCTTTTTGTTGACTTTAGTTGGCTGATGGCAGAAGTGTAGGGCTCTGGATGCCTCCCATCTTTTCTCATAAGATTTTAAAGTTCGTCTCCACGAACACGTCACTTACGAATCTCGAGGATTTACCGTACTCACATAAAAAGTGACTGGGAAGAATTTATTTCTTGGATTTATGATTCTTTCTTCATTTCATATAGAAAATATAACTTGTGGTGATGTCATTAATACTTACTGAATTATATATTATGTCCTCCCACACAGTGAGCCTCCCACCCTCTTCTCTCCATTCCTTCCTTGCCGTCAAAGTCTCTTAAATGACATTAACCGACCCGTGTGAAAGTACCTCATGGTGTGTACAGTACAGGGTGTGGCACCAACAAGAAAGACATATTAATAGATTGAAGCAAAAACTTTAGTTCTATTCCTCCTCCCCGGCAAGTCACGTGTCGGCCACAACACTTAATGTTTAGACTGGCGTGGCCTGGCAACACTCGGTCACCTGGTTGTGCCTGTGAGCTGCAAGGTGTGAGATGCCAAGAGACCCAGAGTTAAAGGTGAGAGTTGGTCTCCTTGAGCCAAGCGATGGGAACAATTATTATTTGCAGATACTGTACTGTACTGTGCTGTACTGTACTTCTCGGAAAACATCCACTAAAATCATTAACAAGTTTTATTGAAATTTTACGCTCCAAGTACTGTATCTTTTAATGATGTAAAGAATGTAAAGCATGTAAAATATTTTGTTGGCCCTTTGAACACTGAAGATAAGAGGATTGTCACACTGTATAGTTTATTAATAGTAAGAGAAGAGAGTTGAGTCAGTGAGTGGTATTATAGTGAAGGTGGACGTCTTCACACAATGTTTGGATCCTAAACAAAAACTCAGAATCTGTAATGTTGACGATTTTTTGTATACTGTACTGAATAATTATTTTCCCGCAGCTGGAAATTAAGGTTAAGATGACAGCTGAGAAGGAATGGTGTGGTGTTAAAGGGTTCCTATTGTTCTGTGTTATGGTATGATTGTGTAAAACTGTTCTGTATTTAGTAGAGAAGTAAAGTGCTACAATTAACCTGTATCTCCCTCACAGTACACTGCTGAATACGTCAAGGACAATCTCTTCCGCAACACAATAGAGAAAATCAAACAGCTTCGGAGTCAAATTTCACCTTCAAAACAAGAGGAAAAAGTTAAGAATGGTAATAATAATAATGTAACCCGGAACAATAGTAAGAACAGCGGCGGTGCCGGAAAAAAGACAGAAAAGCGTATTACATCAAATAACTCGGATAAAACAACAAACTGTGGAGTGAGTGTAGAGAAGCAAGGGTCAGTGAGTGAGGAGAAGGTGGTGAACAACCCACAGAGTGTTAACAGTACCAAGGCCAATGGGTCTGAGCCTCAACAAGAGAAAGCAAGCAAGGAAAAAGATGTGCTGGAGAACGGTGTCGTGGAGTCCGGGGCAACTGAAAATTCCAAATCTAATAAGGAAGATTCTTCCGAGGCTTCGCAGAAAGGCAGCGGCATTGAAAATATCCAAGATGATAACTCGTGCTCGGCATCTGAAGCGCCGATGAAAAAAGACGACACGTATAGCAACGTAAATATAAAACGCAACTCCATCGCCAACAACGGCGCCACAAACTCCGCCAAGGAGAAGAAGGAGGATACCAAGACGAGCCACGAGCCAGGATACATCGACTCTTACAAGAACATTAACTATACTCGCCTCCTGACTGACCAGATCATTGCTGTTGACAAGCAGGTGGTGGATCAGTGTAAGAGCCGGACGGATATGTCTGGTGAGTGGGAAGGATTTATCTTACCTCCATTACTGTATTTACTTTGATAACCTCAACCCTCGTGGCATTATGCTACAATGTGTTAGTCAGATCAGTTTTGGATGCATCCCAGTGCTATGTGTCCCAGTCATAGTGAGACCCAGTGCTTTCTGTCCCAGTCATAGTGAGACCCAGTGCTATGTGTCCCAGTCATAGTGAGACCCAGTGCTATGTGTCCCAGTCATAGTGAGAGCCATTCTAGATAGCACATCATTTAGCTTGGAGCTGTCTTAAAAATTCATGAGAATCAGGTCATGGTCATAGGGTCAACTGGCCATCAAAGACATTAAGAGTCTCACTGATATACAAATTTTCCATTAAATTCAGGTTTTATGAGACCATGACAGACCTGAGGTTAATGTCACACCTGTATACTGTACTGTACTGTATACTGTACTGTATACTGTACTGTATACTGTACTGTACTGTACTTTGTACTGTACTGTATACTGTACTGTACTGTATACTGTACTGTACTGTATACTGTACTGTAGGATTTTTTATCAAGATCATTTACAGTGTTGTGGACAGTTCCCAAAGGGTCTCTCAGGAAAGCACATATTGTTAGGTTGAGTTTGTTTGTACTGTACTGTACTGTACTGAGTGGTGGATATCAGTACAACTTGAGGGCATGTAGTGGAGGAAAACCTCATAAGATACAGATATTAATTAGAGGCTACAGTATCTAACACACACATATAATATAGCTACAGTACTGTGTTTACATACAAACACTAACTGAGAAACTCTATAGATGTACTGTACTGAAGATGCCACATCACATAAGCCTATAAGGTCTTCACTCAGTGGCCGCCTCTAGGTAGGAGTGGCCACATTGTGTTAATTATGTGTTTGGTTTATACCCATTTGTCTACTCTCATTATGTCTACTCTGAAAATGTCACATATTCCTGGAATGTCTACTGTCAGTTAATGATAACCAAACCTAACCAAACCTAACTTAATGGGAAGTAAACAAAACAAGAGTAGACAGACTGGGATGTTATCAATGTATGTGCAATACTTTATAACATTATATCAAGGAAGTGACACAATTAATTTTCATTTATATTAAAACATGTTATCCTGTACATCAGTTTGTCATAACCAGGGTTGATTGTACTGGTCATAGATCTGCATTAATATAAGGTGACTTGAGTGCTTCTTTTCACTTGATTTATTGTGTCGTTCTTCATCACATGTGAAGCACTCTCATGGTTAGCTGTTGTATATTGGGTAACTCTATTAGAATATGTTTGCCATTCTTTCTCTACTTCTGGTCTTTGTTCACTCTCAGGAACAACAGCAGTGATCGCTGTGTTAGACGGTGAGCTGCTCATCATTGGTAACGTGGGAGACTCACGGGCTGTGATGGGCGACCTTAAGGGATCAACTATTCCACTTTCATTTGATCATAAACCAAACCAGGTAAGGAATAGAGCCACAATATAGACAGGAGCCTCTCACTACAGCTAATAAAGTTTCTTCACCTCTCCCCTGAACCTCGAGATTCAGACTCATGAATCTGAAGCATTTTATGGACAGAATAATGTATCAGTCTACTGCTTCAGGTTCTTGAATCCGAATCTCGGGGTTCAAGGGGAGAGGCGAACAGTAGTTGACTGTAGTACTGTAGTTAGGCAGAAAGTGAGGACCATTGTACAGGACCCAAGTTCCTGATGGAGGAGTTGAAGTCAAATTAGTTAATAGACCATCCCAGTGTAGTACTAAATGACTGTCAAACTAACCACCCTAGCCGGTGTCTTATGATGCTCTTCATAAACCCAAGTTCATTGGGGTTTAGTTGTTCATACAGTAACACTTTGTAGACGTCTTCATGAACTATACAACTGATCTTTTACAACCACAGATTGGGTTAGTAAGAGCAACTTAAAGCAGTTTTCTTACTGTTGAAAACATGAGAAGGTCTCAGTGTTGGTGCATGTCTTTCATGTCAAAAATTTTGCCCTTTTCTTACTCATATATCAGGTAATTTTTGGCAACATTTCTTATTGTTTTAGTGTAGTTAAATGTTGTACCGAGAGAAAGTTTGGTGATACTTTCCTGAATTATGTGCCTGAAATCCAGTCATTAACTCTGCTTGGATGGTTGAGAACCTTAGGTCAAGCTCGGCTAATATAATTATGATCCAAACAATGAAAAAATATTTTCTCCCTGATATCATCTAGCAGACTGACATTTTCCTGTATACTACACTCACCTTCTACCACAAAATCCTCCATGTGTTTTTGTTTCCTCCTTTACAGAGATGCTACAGTACTGCATCTGGATGTCACTGGCATTGTTTGCACAAAAAGTCTTGTCATAAGAACACATTTCTTTTGGATTTCCATCAGTTCTCATGTTCTTTAAAGCTTTGCAAACTGCTTCTTTAAAATCATCAGCCAAGTCTAAGATTTTCTATTTTGGAGCAGCTTATGAAAGCCTTCTGTTGTCCTGAGGAGAAACTGGGAAATAAAAAATGACAGTGCAGTAAAGTATACTGTACTGAATATACTTTGGACAGTTTTAGTTATAGACCAAGAGCTGTTGCAGATTTAATATGTGAGACACTGAATAACAGCTGGGAAGTTAGTGATCAGGGTGTATACAGAACGCACTTGTCAAGACTAACGGGTATCTGAAAACTGTACTCATTCAATTTCCTTTAATCCTAATTGAACTTGAATATGTTTAAGTTATCTGTGATTTATGTTTGATTCACTAAAGAATCTGTACACATATTCTGGTGTGTCCAGGGCACATGCCCCCTGGGGGCCCCCTTAATCTGCCTCTGATCCACAGTGGCCCCAGAAATATGTTGTTGTAGGCTGTTAAGCGGTTGGCCATGATGGGGCACACTCTTGTTACAGGTTATTTATACCTCATGTTATTTACAGCTTAAAGAACGTCGGAGAATTAAGGAGGCTGGAGGGTTCATCACATTCACCGGTGTGTG
The DNA here is from genome assembly GCA_958450375.1 of Homarus gammarus. Lineage (NCBI taxonomy): Eukaryota > Metazoa > Arthropoda > Malacostraca > Decapoda > Nephropidae > Homarus > Homarus gammarus. Next base: position 29,351 of record CAUDMG010000177.1, read on the forward strand.
GAGAGTGGCAGGAATACTGGCCACCTCACGGGCACTCGGGGACTTCCCTTTAAAGGAGCCCCGTAAATTGATCACTGCTGAGCCAGACGTTCTGACCTTCAGTCTGCGGGACCACAAGGTGGAGTATACCGTACTGTACTGTCGGGGTTGACAGTAACTGGTAATGAATTCCTTTATCCTCTCAGTTATGTATTGATTAGTAATGATGATATGAAGTGACTCAGTAAGAGATAGTAATTATAAGTACTGTACTGTCTCTCATTACTGCCACAGCAAACAAGAAGCCAATGTGACTTGAATGTGTGTGTGTGTGTCATGTATGTATGTTTGTGTGAGTCTTGTTTCCTGCCACCCTGTAGTAAGCAAGGAATGGGTTGAGAGATTAAATTAATATGTCATTATCTGTGTTAGTGTTACTGTATATTTAGTTGGTTAGATATAATATGTTAGGAATGAATCAAGATTGTGGTCACACCATATTATAATCAATCTACAATGCAGGTACAGTACTGCACATATATTTTTTAAGGAACAAGTAAACTATGCACTGTAGCAGTAATAGTTTACCCAAGCACGATACACTTTATGTTAATATAATGGATGCCATTAAAACTTCTTCTTTTTTCCAGGCACACTTTGTTATTTTGGCCACAGACGGGCTCTGGGACGTACTATCGAACGAAGAAGCCGTAGCATTTGTCCGCGAACATATTCACGAACCTGACTTTGGGGCCAAGTCCCTCACACTTCATGCTTACTATCGTGGGTCTCAAGATAACATTACTGTAGCAATTCTTAATATAGACAAATTGTCTCTGTAAAAATGTATTTATTATATACAACACAAAAACTTGTGTTATCAGGGAAATTTCTAATGACTCCAGTGTGAGGGATGACCCATCTATATCAGTACAGTAGGTCTTATAAGTACACTTTTGTATCCTATGATAATTGGTCACATTACTCATTAATAAATGTACCTACATGTACTGTAAATTATTAAGCTTACTGAATCATAAACTACTACAGTACTACAAATTTCAGGAATATTTATTCAGAATACAGTACTGTACTATGAATAAGGATTCACTTTAATTTGCTTTTGGGTGATGCCTTACCATGACAGATTCTGGTTATATCAAAGTCTCTTACTTGCTGTAAATTCAATGAAAATGTGTAAAAATTCAGATCCACTATTATCATAATCATGCACATTTAAACTTCACTGACATTGTACATAAATTATTTCATTTTACCATTATTGCTCCAGTGATAGTGTTGAAACACACACACACACACACACACACTAACTATATGGTAAACCAATTGTTAGTACAGTAAATGTCTGTTATTATAGTGATGACTCAGTGGTGGGCAGAGCATTAGGAACTGTTCTTAATAATTGGTTACACTAGTCAAAAGGCATTTCATTTAGCTTCTCAGCTTGAGGACATAAGTGTTATAAACTTATTTGACACACAATGTAAATAATAAATACTGAATGTGTTTATATAAATGGGCTTTGGTAGTCTTAGTGTTTATCTTATGTGTGAAAGTTCATCTTTTGATTACTAGTAATACACTAACGTCTTTGTGTTCCAAACCGTTTTAGTAATATTCGATTCATTTCCCCAAAAATACATTTGTAGAAGAAATTAGTATTGTTCCAGTGATTACCAGAGAATATCTTTGTGTGCTGTATTGTTTGAAAATTTGGTTACTAAACAACTATAAAATACTGAGCAAAATCTGTCCATGTAACCGTTGGTGGTAGGAGCTCCGTCCTCTAGGCTTGTGTTCAGAGCACCTGAGAGAAGCCGCAAGTTCTGAATAATTGTACCTGGTAAAGTGTTGTTAGCTTTCTTAGATATTTGGGCCCACGTAAATGCCAAGATTCAGTTCATTTATTATGAATTTTTGGTGATGATCAGTACCAGATTTTGATCTCAGTCTCTCCCTAAACGTGCCCAAGTTGACGTTATCAGAAAATAGTGTATTGGCAGTTTTTTTTTTCGTTTTTTTTTTTTTTTACATTAACTGACATTCAAATTACAATAGAGCAATATCTGTATGCATGGAACATATACAATTAGTAGTACAGTAATATATATTAGAAGCTTAAATTAGCCCTCCAATCATGAGGGCTTTTGTTCTATTAATACTGCTTCCCTTCTTACCCACAGTGGCTCATTGAATGTCCTCTCGATACAAATCATTTGAATATTACAGTACACTTTCTCAATTACTTGCACGGCCCTCCCATCCACCTTACAAATTCTCAGATCCTGTTTTGAAGATATTTCCTTGGTTTATTTAGACCCTTTATGTACTGTTATTAAGACCTTGGATATAATATTATTAAGACCCTTTATGCACTATTTTTTTATTATAAATTTTGGCATAAGTGATGTTCATTGTTTTGTGATATAGTATATTTAATCGTCAAGTACTGAAGAGATACCAAAATCTGAGTGACAATGTTGTTTAACTAAATTATAAGTTTCTGTTTAGTTAGGGACGTCAACCCTGTGTACATTGATCGCAGGCTACACCTGTATTAGGTATATATCATCCTGCAGGTGACCAACAGTATCATCAAATTTAATCCATTTTATTCCACTGTGTCAAGGAGGAGTTTATTTATTTCTCTAAGATTGCATTATTATGTATTAATTTTTACCTGTGGTGTGTAGATGAAGGAGTTAGACCCTGTTATTGTGCGGCAAGAGTAATACCATTTGCTTGTACTGTACTAGTGATATGCAACATAGAATCACAACTCTTAAATGTGCAATAAATTTTCCAGTGATGAGCGTACAGGTATGTGTAATAAGGTGATGGACTCACGTGTATGAGCCAACCACAGGGAGACTTTATTGATGTGGCACAGTCGTATTAAAGACGTCATCCTTGTTGTTGGTTAATCCTACCGACGGTGACTCTCCACACGATAAAAAGCTTATGTTGTAAAGCATTTTCAGAAACCTAATAATTATTAATGAAATGAGATTTAGGTCTTGCTATTAACAAATGTTGGGTTTCAAAGTGTTGATGACATGTTTTTTGAGTTATGAAGAGTTGTGGTTAGACTGTTACCCAATACAATTAAGTTTTTAATAATATGGTTGTTACAGTATATTGTATAGCAAATAATGAGAATAATATGCTCAGGATTAATATCACCTATATATTATGGTCACATTAATGTTGAATAGATGACTGTGAGTACTGTATAAGTTTTACTTTGATGTATTCTGTTGTTGTGTACAAGTATATCCTGTTGTGTAGATCATTTGGCTGATGGTAAGTCATGCAAATTGATGTTGGCATCCAAGAAATGCTCCTTACCTGCCTCTCTCTGGTCAGTGTGGCAGTTGTGTTCAGTGAGCCATCGGTACAATAAAGAAGCACCACAGTAAATATTTGTAAAATGAATTATATAAATTATGGAAGCCTATAGTTAAAGAATTTGTATAAAACAGCAACATATGAAAGAAACCAACAGTATTAACTGTTTTTGGTGGATACTTTCCATAACCATCGAGACTTAGATGTGAGATCGGGTGTGAACCCAACCTGCTGGCCGTGTGAAGGCGCTGACCAAGGTAACCTGCCAACTGTCTTACTGAGAGATGGCTCAAACAGGTGGTAAGTGCTGGAAACATTTACTTCTTGTATTTAATGTTATAGATTATGACTTACATAATTAGATTATCATCATCAGTCACTTTGCCTAAGTTGAATGCTCAACACTTGCTAATACTGTAACTTGATTTTGTTAATGTCAGTGATGAGTATGGAAGCTAATTTCTCTCCAGTATTGTCCAGAAGGTTCACCAACATCCTGGTGACAAATAAGATACAGGTATGTGTTATATTTTTTTGACTACTGTAATATACATCTTAATTTTCTCAAAGTACAGTATTAAAAGTGTAGTTAAAAGCCATTTTGTTTATTGGGCACATCTGAAGTAAATAAGTGAACAGTAAAGTATGATGTACTGCTTCCTGGAGTCAGTGATCACCTTTACTTTATGGAACAACAGAAATTGGTTGTCCTGTGTCATCAGCTACACTCTTGTGGTTGACAGTTCCACAACATGTTTGTTTTAAAGTGCTGTACTGTACTGTAGTACTTTACTTTACTTGTAAAAACTTTAAATAATAAATCTACTAATGTATTTGTTAACACAGTAAAGGGTGTTAGGTAAAACAATATTAAGTGCTGAAATTGAAAGTTAAAATCTCATGGAATTTGTTTAGTAGAGGAAATGGAGTTAGTTGTGCCTCTTTTAGCACAGCACAGACTATACTATAGGTAAAGTGTGTTAATGAGGTCATAATTTAATTTAGTTAGTTATGCCACTGTGATTAGCTGTGCCAATATGTGACTCTTCAACTTTAGTAGCAATATGTTTGTTTTATGATAGAGGATACAAAGGAATATTGAAATTTATACTTATTATATTCAATTTTGATTAATTTTCTGTGATAATGTTTTGACATTTGTCAACAATATATTATGAGGATGGTTGGATGAATATCATGTGCTCTCCATTTGACAAAACATAATGGCAGTTTCTTTTATCATTTACAAACAGTGTACACAGTAAACCCTTGATTTCCTTGTGTTGCTGGAGGACGCTGCAGTTAATGAAATCACAGAAGTCAACTGATAAGAAAAATGGTCCCCAAGTATCATTCTTGCACCCTCTATATTTAACTATAATAAATCCTAACTACCCCGTTGTAGTAACAGTGTACAGCCACGATAGGAATATAAAACTGTACACAATAATACACGGAGGATGTTGGACAACTCGCCCAACCTTCAACACTCCTTCATTTTATCTGAGGTAGCTTTAGGAGGCATCTGAAAGGAACTTTGATGTTCAATAATTACTCTCTTATGTTTATGCCGGGGGATGGTCTTTTTCTGTAATCTATATATTCTAATACTGTAGCAAGGTATGTCAATATTTCCCTGATTATCTGGTACAAAGAATTTTTCCATAGAAATTAATTTTCCATTTGTGAATTATGTTTTTTTTACCATCACTGGAACAATGAAGCTGCAATGTGTACAGGAATTACTTACTGTAACAGTGAAAATTACTGCCTCCGAGTAAGTCAAACTCATGAAGTTGAAGACTACGGAAACTAAGGATTTACTGTCTCATCAACACAAATATGTGTGTACAATAATCAAAATTAGATTTTAAATGTTACAGCTTTTGCTCCCATAGATCAATGCAACAGACTTTTTTTCAGTAACATCTTAAACCTTCTGATTGAGGTACAGAACTGTACCAGTGTTTCACACGTGTAGCTCAGGTGTGTGACTTAGCCAGTTCCTTCTTTATCTCTGCTCATAAACTCATAATTCTACCTAAACAAAATGATTTTATCTGTCACATTACTTTTAATATTTTTATAAACTTGCCTTATCAATAGACAAAGGTCTGTTTTATAACAGAAAAGAAGAAGTGTGTGTGAGAGCAACAAGGGATGTTATGTACAGTAATTCATTCATTTCATCTTGATCATGGCTGCACTATTATTTTCTGTCTACTCTTTCATGTTCATATTGCAAATGTTCCTGATCTTGTTGACAAATACTTCAGCAAGAATCATTATAGCATTGCAGTAACAACATTCAAACATTTACAGTAAGTTGTACCAGTTGTCTCTCTCAAAAGAAGTTGTACCAGTTCTTTCTCTAAAAATGTTGTACCAATTGTCTCTGTGTTAAAAAAGTTGTACAATTTCTCTCTAAAAACTTTGTACCAGTTGTCTCTCTGTAATGTAAAAAAAATCATCTCTTGGCTCTTTAACATGAAAAGACATTGACTGTAAAAAGGAAATTGTGTTTTTATTTCAATGTCAAAATAAAAAAAGGAATAAGAGTGAGAGTTGTACTGTACGTGTAAATGGTGTATTGTACCTGATGGTCGTTCAACATCAAACAACTTGTTGGCTCACGCTGTCATTCCCATATTCTCTTGCACTTCACTCAGTTGCAAGTCATTGTAGCTTAATATGTACAATGACTTCATCTTTCATTGCATCATTCCTAGGTGTAGACATTTTGTTTGGGTTTTCAATGTTAGTTAATGTAGAAATGGTTTATATAGGGTATTTCATTTCTTATTTTTTTCATATGTTTTATGGAAATTAAAGTATATGTATCAATATTGTGTATTTTTTCTTTTTGTGGTAAACACCTGTGAGTCGTTAAGTAATTAAATGACATTATGTAGTTGTTCTGTAGTGTCAACTTTACCCAGTCATGATAGCTGTGTTGACAATCTACTCTATACTTTCCTATCATAGTTGCAGTCTTATACCATCGCTTTATCTATGGTCATGGTAGCAGTACAGTATTTACACTTCTAATTTATCCGTAACAATGGTTGCACTATTACACAGTCAACTGCATCCAGTCACTAGTAGTATTACACCCAACTTCATTTTCAGTCATGGTAGAAGTATTACATTGTAAACTTAAGTCATTGTAGCAGTATTGCATCATCATCAACTGTATTAATTTACTCAAGGTCATTGTCAATTCAAGAGTAAATAATAAGAGGACTTGGTTCAGAATTGAGTCGGGCACAATGAGTTCACCCCTTGAGTATGATGTATTAGCCCTTGTTTATAATGACCTGTTTATTCCCCTCAGTATGAGATTAGATTTGGGATTGATATTAATCTCAAGAGGGAGTAAGACATTAATTTTGGGAGCCTAACAAAAACTTCCAAGCTCATCCCGCTGTAAATCTCTGTTCTCCATAATGTCGTCACTTTTAACACTTTGCCGACATATCCTGCAACAAGTGTGGTACAGTATGTATGTCCCAGGATGTATCTCACAACTGTTGCTATATATTTTCCACAGACCCAGTTTAATTTCCTGTTTTTCTGACTATATATGTGAGGCCTTTTTGCAACTGCCCTGAGACAGATGTAGGCTCAGCTATTACAGCATTGGTTGTACCATGGCTGAGTCAGGACATACATCATTACTGTACACTGTTTGATTCTGGAGACAAGAATGACCCTCCCATGCATAATTACAGTGATATTGGTGAAGAGGCTGAATTTCCTCAAGATTTGACCAATGAGCCTCGGGAAGTTGAAGGGAGTTTGAGTGACAGAGATACACGTCCATCCAGAGGGTACGAGGTGAGGAGAGCTCAAAAAGGTCAGTGGCGTGCTCGAGATTTTGGTAGATAGTTTTGACGTGCTGCTCCAGGGTCTGGGGACAGAATCAGGTGGCTGAGGGTTCATGAAGCATCAGGGTTTCCACTTGGTCCTTCAGGATGGATCCCACATGTTTAAATCTGGTGAATTACCTGGACATTCGTTGTTCCCAAAGAAATTCACATTATTGTCTCTAACAGTTGTTGGGTTTAAAGAGCCTTCATGCAAGGGGGCTTTGTCATGCAGATAAGTCCCCTTTACGACGTCTAGAACATTCGCAGGGTCCTTCACGAATGATGTGCTAGATGTTGATCTCTTGTTGAAAATACGCTCTGTCCCAGATCTGATCCATCACCCACATCATGTGGCCGGCAGTGCAAAAGACATAAATATCCACACAGGCAGGAGATCCGAGTAACTCCCAGTAAAGCTCTTTATTGGGAGTCTTTGACCATATCCTGTCACTTTGGGAATTTTATTTTCTGGTCACGTAAATAAAAAACTTGTCAATGACACTGACCTTTTCTCGTCACTCCTCACCTCCTACCCTTGCAGACTTGAAGTCATCCACCAAGAACAAGGAGGCAACACCAACTATTGAGAGATTTCGTTTAGATGTAAAGTTAAATTTTCTAATACTGTATATGGCACATTTAGTTTTTATGTACCTGTATTGGTTACATCTGTGCTGGGAAAGGGTCAACTATTGTTTGGCAGTCTGAATTAAAACGATTATTTTTTGTTAAAAGATATACTGTACTGTACTGTATTGTGGTTTACATTATCATTCATGTTCAAGTACTGTAAGATATTCATTTGTATTATATGAAAAAAGAAATACAGTTTCTAAAAAAATCATCTTCAAAGATAATTTATTCATAACTATTACATGACAGGAAATACCAACTACAGTATAAACTTGCCTAAAAAATAAAAGACTAACCTTATACAGCATTGTTGTTTTAAAATATCAGAGTAGTTCTTCTTTAATATCTATATCATTTTCTTCTTTAAGAGAGATACCATCCATCACCCACAACTCGGTGTCACTTCCAGTTTTAGTTTTCACGTCCAAACACTTGTAGCAGGGAAGACTACACCTACAAGCCTTCTTAACACCATAAACTTTCATGTGTTCCTTTAACACAGCCTTATAATGAAACATCCTTCCACATTCTGGACAAAGAAAAGGTTTTTCACATGTAAGACACTTTTTAGATTTCTTATCAGAATGTTCCAGCATATGAAGCACAAGATAAACTTTCATATTAAACTTGACCCCACACACTTCACACGTCAAAGGTCCGTCAGACCCTTGTGTGTGTATCCTTGTGTGTGTTACCCTGTGTGAACTAGAAGTAAATCCTTTGCCACACTCTTTACACTTATGAGGTTTATATTCTTTGTGCAGTTTCATGTGATGAGAAAGATGCGATCTCCACTCAAATGATTCTTCACAATGATCACACTTAAAAGGTCTATCATTTGGGTGTGTCCACATGTGTCGAGTAAGATTCACCATTTTATAGAATTCATCTCCACATTTCGTGCATTTGTACAGGTTTTTAGTTTTTTGTGACTCCATCCTTACAAGAATAATTGCTGATGGGAAGACCACTCTAGTCAGCTCTACAAAGCTATGACAATCTGACTTATACTAAATATAACATAAAACATGGTAAGCACATATTGTAGGACGGCTACCCCTCACAGTCTGCACCAAACCTGGAAGAAAAAAAGATTAGACGTATAAACTGACCAATTCAACAAGTTACACACATTAGTATCTTAGCAAACAATACAATTCATTCAAATTAATTTGATAATAATTAGTAAAAGAGTAATGTTGCCACAAAGACTAATTTATGAACCTTTTTTGCAGACTTCTAAACTCACAATACTGTACTACAGTATACAGTTTACTATACCATTAAACATTCAACAGAAAAATAATGTTACCAGCACAGTGTTAACCTTAAAATACAAATACTTTTTGAAAAATATGACTTGGAGGAATAGAAGATGAGTAAGAAGTAAAATAAGGAGAGATCAATATTAATCACTTTAGTATGAGGATTTATTCCATCACTTTTGAGACCAGAATGTATAAAGATCACCCTCTTTTATACTGTACACGTTTTACTACTACAGTACTGTATGCCAAATTTAATTTATGCGGTGGTTAAGGTTGACACGTAAACAAGTGCAATTGACATTTTTCATACTTGCCATGCATGATGCATCATGGGAAAATATCTTGCGCACCCGAAACTTCTTGTTCTCCCTTCACACGTTCTCTCAGAATTATAAATTAACGTACTTTGTCATAACCACATTACCAATAACAGAGAAATACCAAATACTGTACTGTATCAGAATCATAGGTCATGTCATTAGGGTTGCATAGTACAGCTCCTCCCCGACTTACGATGGGGTTAGGGACCCAAATCCAGGTCGAAAGTCGAAAATGCTTAAATAATACATAGAAAATCTAAAATGGGTGTCTCTTTTTCTTCTCAGCATCACAAAAAACTCACTTATAACCTTGCCAGCAATTTTAAAGTGAATTACAAACGAAAATTTTGTCTGTGTACTGACTTTGGGACTCAAAAATATGTAATTTGACCAAATTTTGGTACGACTGAAGCAGGTCGTAAGTGCAGGTGGCCGTAAGTCGAGTGGGTCGTAAGTCGGGGAGGAGCTGTATATGATATTTTTGGAAGAGTCATTATGAAAAGTAATTACCAAAACATTATACTTCATGAGATCCTTAATTACTGTAGTGTGTCAAGGAGCACCGTATACTTAAATTAATCTGAGTTGTGTTGTGTTAGGTACATGCACTTGATCTATTAACTCAGATTAAATTAAGTTTACCAATTTTTTGTGACTTTGTGACACCAAATACTAGTCGAGAAGTGATTGGCAGTCTGATTTATTCATCTAGGACCATTATTTGACTTCATTCCGGCTATATTTGGTTACATTTGGGTAATTAGTCGGACCCGTCTTTTAATTTTCCTTCAAATATTTGCATACTTACTAGCCTCATATACTAATGTCCTCACATTCCATATACTGTACCTATTTTGATTTTGTGCTAATTCATTATTATATAAATTAGGTTTGTGATTTCTGGCGGAAATGAATATCAAATTCGTTTGAAACTCATCAAATATTATTGGAAAAACATATTTTTAATATCCAAACAAAGACCGGTGCATTAGTACAAATTGACCAAAGGTTCTATCTACTTTTGGTACAGTACTACATTACATAAACGGAAATACTCTACCTCTGGAGTTGTTATTGTTCCTTCAGGTGAGGCTCAGGTGTTGTTATTAAAGGGGTCGGGTATATATCGCTGTTTCCTCATTAATGACCGAGTGTACAATAATTGTGATAGATTGTAATTAGTAACTTTGAAAAATAGTTTACAATTTATAATATTTTTGGGGTGCCTCTTTGGGGGTAATAATTAGTATTTTGTAGTGTTGTGCCACTGTTACATTATTGTGCAGACGCCACTAACACCCACACCACACCGCAGTGGGACATGTCTGTAGTGCCTTAACCAGCCATTCAGTTAGTATTTATTTCACAAAATATGGTCAGCCACACACTCGCTGAACCCAGACAGCTGACATTACGGTCACAGTACGTTATTTGTGTACCAGTACACTGTTCACCCAGTTGTGTTACTGAGACTAATTGTGTGGTGCCTTTTGTGGACTAATATTCCAGACTGAACTGAACAAATATTTTTGGTGGTAATGCTGGTCTCGGAAACTACACAAACAAGTCTGAATAAAACGCGTTGTATAGAATAGTTTCGGAATATTTAGTATACTTTCTCTGATGTAGTCTCGTGGGTGGCGGTGACTAACCGCTCGGTCAGTCTGGTGTTTGTTATTGTGGTCGGGTGCTTGCTGGCTGTTCTCCTGATTGTCCTCTCTTCTTCAAACATCACGGATATGGCATCAAGGGGCTATAGGAAGGGCATGAAGCTCAAGTCACTGAGTCTTGAGGAGAAGAACAAAGTTTTGGACCGAGTGGATGCTGGGGTATCTATGCGTTTGGTGTGTGAGGAGTTTGGGATTAAGTCCAGCACATTCTACGACATAAAAAAGAGTAGGGACAAGATTCGGAAGTATTCTTTAAGTTTGGAGGATCCTGGCAGGTCAAAAAAGGTGCAGAAGAGGATCAAGCCTGCAATGTTTGTTGACTTAGATCAAGCTGTATATAAGTGGTACAAGCATGAACGTGCGTCAGGCATTAATGTACGGGGAGTGGATATTCAAAACACTGCAGTTCGCCTTGCAAAACACCTCAAAATACGAGGGTTCCACGCAAGTGCAGGTTGGCTTTTTAATTTTAGAACCCGTCACTGCTTGGTCAATTGGAAAGATGTTGGTGAGGCTGCCAGCGCCACTGTGTCACCTGCCATACCTCTGAAGCTTACGTTGCTTGATTCTTCGCCTGCGGTGCTGGCAAGTGTTACCTTTTTAAATTAATAATTACATAGGTAAACGTTTATTTTCGATTGTCCCCGTATTTAGATATCCAACCTAACCCAGGAACTATAATCTAACCTAACTTGGAAAGGGGGCGTAGCTCCCTAGACCCACTTTCTGGTGGGGATTAAAACCCTAAAATTCCCGGGATGACCGAAAGTAAAATAATACCATTACATGTACACGTATATGTTTTATTGGGGGGAGGTGCCTTGGTAATTCGTCAAGGCCAGAGCCCCATAGGTACTACTGCTTCAGAATTTTACATACAATACACAGGATACTGACGCCCACCCCTCCACTTGACGTAACCAATAGAGACTTTGGCAATAAATAATTTGTGGCAACACTTTAAACGAACTAATGAAAGCTTCAGTAACTTTACCATCTTAGATCCTGTTAGATTGTAGGTTAGGTTTGGTGCATTCCTTTCGAGTGCTATCAGAATTATGTATTGTAGTTACGTTGTTACGGACTCGACTTTAAAAGACATGAGACAAAGCAGTGCCTTATATGGACATTTAAACATCACGTTTTCGTTCTTCGTTAAGTCTTAGCTTTGAATTTAGTGCACGAGAACAAAATACCTTCTTAGTTATTTCACACAACCAGAGTACTCTAGTATAATGTGGGGTTCAATAAACGCTCACAACTTTAATATTTTACAAATATTCCATACTTGTTTTTGATACTGTTAGGGGTTAACTTAAGAGTGCGGTTATCGGTAACTTAAGCTTCAATAAAACTTTTGCTCCCAGACATAACAATTTACCCTTTTAGCTAGTTCAACCAAATGTTGACAAGTTTGTCTGAAGTACGTATACACTAACAGTAATGTATACAGTAAACCCTCTCAATGACATTCTCAAAACTAGGAAATCCTAATAACATATGTATTTTTGTCCGGTATTGAATTCCTCCAATTAGCGGACCGAGCCAGTAAAACCCGTTTTAATGGGAGGGTTTGTCCGCTATCGACCACACGGCGCAGCTGGCCACACACAGCGTGGCTGAGCATCCCAACCGTACGTGATTGGCGGACTGAAAGATGCTGTGCTGTGATTGGTCGATGGCTCCCAGTCACTGTCTCACGTTAGTTGTGTCTTATGCCGTTGTGTTCACGTGTATTTCCGTATGTTAAACATCATTGTGGATTGCTGTTACTGCTTTTTATACGCGAGTGTGCTAAAATTAAGGGACCATGTCAAAAGTTACTCCACAAAAGGGCAAGAGAGTGCGTCTCTCAGTAGAAAAGAAGCTTGAAATTGTTGAAAAGCTTGAAAAGGGAACATCTGTGTCTTCCATTATGGCGGAGTATGCTATCAGCAGGACTCAGGTCTACGATATTCGTGCTACTAAGAAAAACCTCAGGGACTACAGCCTTAAAACCGAAACATGTGTAACAACCAAAGAAAAGAAGAGTGCCCTTTCAATAAAATCAATAAAAAAACCGAAGTTTTCCACAATTGACGAGGCTGTGTATGACTGGTACAGAGAGCAGCGTGCTGAGGGCGTACCAGTGAGGGGTATTGAGTTGCAAGCTGTAGCCATGCGCATCGCTTCCATTTTGAACATTGAAGGGTTTCAGGCCAGTGGTGGGTGGCTTCAAAAGTTCTCAGCACGCCACAACATCAGCAATCAGCCGATTGGAGGCGAGAACAGTGCACAGTATGTTGAAGAGTCAGACCAGCTGCGTCTTGACAACAGCTTGCTGGAGGTTCAACTGTATACCGCCGATGAAACAGGTCTGAACAAATGTCTTGGATCACATGGAGTTTTATATATATATATATATATATATATATATATATATATATATATATATATATATATATATATATATATTGTCTTATACCATTAATCGCCAATGAATCGCTAAACGAACTAAATTACTTGATAAATAAATATCTAGGATTTCCATATATATTTTGTAAATACAGTAAGTATTTGTTACGAAGCTAAATACTGTACAGAACATGTGTAATGAGTTTAGTACCGAACACTATTGTGATTTGTTCGATGAGGGATCCGGCTTAAGCTCTTATTTTGGTGGATTCCTACCAATCATTAAACCTCAAAAATTTGGGAAGTTAGTAAGTAGTACTAGGGGGGACATTCAGTAAGTGGCAACTCAGCGAGTGTCAGGCCGGATCATAGTTGCCATTTAGCAATTTTGTACTCAAAATATACGAAAATATGGAGAAAAAATTCCAGGAGTTCTCTTACGTCTCAGGGACAGTGTGATGATATATGCCAGTCTTTATACTGTATTGCGCATATATGTTTTCCTTGATAACTTGGGATGAAATCGTGCGATAATATCTACCGTTCTGGCAGCATTAGCGGCTGTGGGTAGAGTGAGAAGTTGAGAAATTTAGAACGCAGTCGTAGTACAGTAGTCAACACAGACCAGCTTCTGTCTCGGCCAAACAAGATGGTACGAATGTCAAAGAAACGTCAGATCATGAAGGAGAAAACTTCAAAGGCGGGAAGAGCTTCTGCTGAGGGGTCCGACCAAGTACCCAAATGTAGCCAAATATAGCCGGAATGAAGTTAAATAATGGTCCTAGATGAATAAATCGGACTACCAATCACTTCTCGACTAGTATTTGGTGTCAGAAAGTCACAAAAAATTGGAAAAATTACTTTAATCTGAGTTAATAGATCGAGTGCATGTACCTAACCTAACCTCGACTAGTATTTGGTGTCACGAAGTCAAAAAAAATTGGTAAACTTAATTTAATCTGAGTTAATAGATCAAGTGCATGTACCTAACCTAACCTAACTTAATCTAATCTAATCTAATCTAACCTAACCTAACACAACACTCTTGCGGCTAGGTCTTCGCATATTTAGACACGAAATGCGACTAATTTCAGGTTTGTTCAAGTCTTAATTTTTGCACTTACAGAACTGTAATCAATTTGTTCACCCTTACTTAAAGTATCTTATGATTAATGATTTTAAGGTTTCAATCATATTTGAGTGATTAATAATATTGTTACACAAAAGTCACCAATGGCTATTGAAATCGGGCAGCACCCACTTATAAAGGGCGGAGCCAAAACAGGTTTCAACTAGGCGCAATCCTTTTCAATTCTTTCGCGCCATACTATTTGTTTTAGGTCCTATCCTGTATTCTACCGTATATAGAATTATTTTTATTATTATATCAGTATTTTTTTTATTGCCTTACATGCCCCCAACTCTTCAATATTAATCAAAATATTCTCCACAAGCGGCCATGATCCTTGTATTTACCCACTGTTTTAGTGGGAGAAACTCGCTGATTGTTTGTTAGCTATTCGGGTGCTGCACATGCTAATGCCTGTTCAAGGTGTTTGCTTTTCCCTCTCAATGTGTCATGCGCAGAAGTCAGCAGAAGCATCTGCGCAGACAATAGCTAATGCGTTAGCAATTCCGTGGATCTAAATGTGGATTGAGAGACAGAGTTGTCAACAGCACTATTAGCAACAGAACGAGTTTTAATAACTAGCCAAGTACAGTATACAATATGTAATGAAGAGCCTAAATTGATAAGTTAAATTAAAAAAGGAAAATTAAGACTCACTAAGCAATGATTCACACCTACTGGTTTGTAGACTGACCTGTCCAGTATGGGTGAGTCCTCTTAGGTTGGGATCCTGTCCAGTTCCCATTGACATGGATGCTCAGTAGTTCACATAACAGTGGACACAAACCTCTGACATTGACATGGTAGAGGATGAGCAGTTTTACATTTGTCTTTGCAGCTACTGTGAGTTGTTCACTAGATAGCTTACTAGAAGGTATCGGCTATAGGATGAGTATTGGTACATCTCTATTTTACAAATCCAACTTTCACATTAGGGTGGTTTTTTTATGATAATATTGTACACTGAGTTTTGCCACAATATTTTTATCAGTACTTATCCCTATGAAACTGAGAATAATCCAGGAAAAATCTATAGTACAATGCAGTGCTGAAAAAATGTGAAAGCATTGCTGAATATACAAAGTGGCCCATTGATGCCTTTTCACTGGAGCCGACAATTCTGGAATGAAAAAAAAAGTCATTGTTGTGCATTTATGGCACAAACAAAATTAATATACAGTAACCAGTTGTAAAAATAATAATAAACCCTGTAGTTGCTTGGTATAATGGATTGGTATTGTATAATATACTATTCCCGTAGCTTTCAGAACTGTGAGGTGCCTGGGTTAAGTTACAATAGCTTTATTGTATAGCAGAATAGATGGTTAATGGAGGGAGGTAGAATCACTTGGAGATCAGAGTATGAGACTGGTACCTGGTGGCATCTGGCAGCAGTGTTTAGTAGATAACGCTGTACATGTATTGAAGTGTTGATGGAAACAAGTGTACCAGCAGCGACACTATAAGGTTTATAATTAGTGTTTTATTTGCATAAGTTGCCTTGATGTTTATTTGGGGCCGTGAGAGTAGTCACCTGGGGTAACTTTCAAGATGTTACCGGTACTTGGCCCTTAGGAGAAACAAGTAACATATGGCATTTTACCTCGAATCTTTAACTTACTTTGAGCAATACAGTACTGTATTAATTTCAAAAGCTATGTGAAAATAATATTTTATTTATACAATTAAAAGTAGATAAAGAGAATAAAGGTACAGTGCTGGGCTGTTTAGTCCTTCAGACAATAATTATTTATAAACCAGCCTTTTCAATAGTGACTACCATCAGCTACTCAACAACACCACCACTGTATTTTCTGTAAGAATGAGAAACTAAACCGTTACCATTGGCTACAGTGTAATGCATGTTTCTGTGTGATCTGCTAATGAGATCATTAGTGGAAGTTTATAAGGGTGAGACACGCTTATCTGGCTAGACCCCAGCACTGATCTAGTGGCTCCTGCACCCCACTTATTCGCCATTCTTTGCAGCTGTAAGACCATCATAATGCTTAAGAGAATTCAGAAGAGTCTCTCTGGGATTCTCAATACAATGAAGGCATGACAAACAGTAACTGAGAAACATGCGCTTCAAGCCTTAGGGTGCGTCCTGTCAACGTCTCCACTAACCTCAAGTAACTAGAGCTCGCAGGATACAGTACTTGATTTCCACTTGTCTGGAAGTTGGCAGTCACTCAACTTTTCTGTCTCCAGTGTGTTAGTGGAGCGGGCAGTTGTAATTAGCAGCTCAGACTGGTTGACTCATAATAGTCGGGTTTGAAATGTATCTTATTACATATTTTATGTTTACAGGTTCACATTATTGTCTAATAATCATTATGGCTGGATCAGATAAGTGGTCTGCAGATACAATTACAAGGTTTCTAGAGGAATATATGAAACATCCCTGCCTTTGGGACAGTAGTAATGAATATCACAAAAACCGAGATGCAAGAATCACTGCTGAACGAGAAATTTTAAAGGAACTTAACATGGAAAATGTGGATGTGAAGGTGTTTCGAAACAAAATTAAAAACATACGGAACACGTACAGGCTGGAGGTGCAAAAAGTCAACACAAACAAAAAGAGTGAACACGGAAGAGAAGTCTTTTACACCACCAAACTGACGTGGTTTCCGCTGGCTGACCAATTTCTGAAGAAAACGCTGGAGTATAGAGACACACACCCAAGTTTAGTAAGTTTTTATTTTAACTGTAAACATAATACAAAAAAGTCCCAGCTTTTCACTAGTCGTAATATAATGTGTGGCACCATCATGCACAGTAAATTTATTTTATTGCTTGTGATACGGTCCTGCACTTGGCAAGATTTTTACCCAACTTCAACCATATTTTTTTTTGTAAAATTGTCTAGGTGTCTTTGAAAAGACCTTTATTTTGGGGTAATGGAAGAATTACAAAACGTTATTGTGAACCATTTACTTTAGGATGTAAAATTAGATTTGTTAAGGTGATTTGAAGAGTGTGAAAAATTTAGCCAAATTGAGAAAGCATTAAGTTTGTTACATTGACAATGGAACATTTTAGTGACAATTTTAAAGAAAACAAAACACTGTAGAGTCAATATACTACAGTACTGGTAAATATTTATGGTACCCAAAATGGGAACGTGCCAATGATTATAAGCAGAGATGAACAGTGATGTATTGTACTGTATTTGACATTACTCAAATATGCATACAATATTGTACTCTTACATGAAGATTTTGTAGAAATGTTATAATAATTAAATTAATTTTACTTCAAGTACAGTATTGTATATACAAGTATATTTAAATACTGCATATTAAAAAGTAATTCATATAATTACACCATTTGTATTGTTTAGATTTTTTACTGTCAACCAAACAACATCCCCAGAAAAATTAATTAATTAAATCCGATATAAATCGTAATAAATGCGTCCAGTGAAAATGTTGTTCGTTTCTTGACATGTTAACATGTGGACGCTCCCACGTCGCAGACAATGTGACCCCAAAACATGGTCATCGCGAGAGATCCCACTATGCCGTAATTACAGTAAGTATTTTATTTCTTAGCCTACCGTAGATATGTATTTTTACCCCATTACCTGGATTTCCCTTTTCTTTCTTTCTCAGCAATTAACAAGTAATTTATGATCGAAGGATGGGCTAAGAAAAAAATAAATGCTACAATGTTGTTGCTTCAGTATTATTACTCAGTATCATCCGCATAACACCTGAAAATTTGGTGCAATTCCATAAAGTCCTTCTGGTGCTGACTGTCTCCTCCCCTGTAATACTTTAGAAGAGGGATATGGATTAATGAACAACTTGACTTTCAACCAAATTAACATCTTTGTTAAGTAGCCTCCAGACTAAGTAGACCACTCCCTTCTACGAGAGAAAGACTCCACCCAACCTTCAAACACTGTTACCGTAATAATACTGTACCACCTGCCACCATAACCTTCATGTTCCCGATGGTTGGGATCGCTGTAGGTCTGTCGACTCTTACGGCTGTTAGAGTCTTGACCCGTCTTTGTCTGTAATATATTGATAACCTGCTGAAGGCAGTCCTTGTGTTTGGACCAAATTTTAGTGTTCCCCGACTTCTTTATTTCCCCAATGTGGGTTTCTCAGTGCCAGACAATTAGACGTACAACAAGTAACTACTGTACCGATTAGTGACATTAAAAATGCCATTTAAGCGTTCTAGTGTTTCTTACCATTATGATCTGCCCAGTGACATTTCGGGCAGTTTCATAGCAAAATGCAAACACTGTGGAAAAGAAATGAAAGGTTCATCCAAAGCCACCAGTAATCTTCTTAATCACATCAAGGTAAGAATGCTGTTTACCCCCATACTCCATTTATACCATTTCATCAGATGAAAGTTAGTAATGATCATATAAGTATTTATATAGACTCATAAAAGGGAGTATCACACTGGTAAATTTTTTCTTGTTCTTGGTTTTAATTTCTCCAATCTCGTTAAAAACTGACTTTTCCCGCCACGCTCAGTTGTAGTACCACTGTTCGCATATTGCCGTTGCTCAGAATTTTGGAATAAAATAACAAAGATTGTGGGTTGTTCAAAAACGTCATTTTAAGCTATTCTTGAGATACACTGGATATATGAAACCCCACAACACTCAGCATTCCCTCACTTTATAAACAAAGTCTACCTACAGTATTTACCTAATGGCCACCCACTAGAGGTGGTTATGCTAAGGGAAGGAGGCCAGTGGCCTGTGTAGGATCCCTCCATTGTTCTTGATAATTTTGTCAAGTGCAATTTTGAAGCCCGGTACTGTTCTTGATTCCACAGGCTGGGCTGGTAAACCCTTCCATAGGTGTACCACCCTCTGTGTGAAAAAGAATTTCCTTAGTTATATTTGTTCTGCATGATAACTAGGCGAATTTGTAGTTGTGTCCCTTCATGTTAGTAGTGCGTGACATCTCAAAGAAATGGCCTGAGTTTACATTTTCCATTCCTTTCAGGATTTTGAATGTTTCGGTGAGATCTGCCCTATTGCGCCTTGTCTGAAGGGTTGTTTGTCCCAAGGCCCTCAATCTACAGTATACTTGAATAATATATTTGACATAGCTAGTTCTGAAATCATATTAGTCCCTGTGTTGCACCTTTTTCTGGATGTAGAGTTTCTATGCTTGTTACAGAAGTCCAGACTGGGACATACTTGAGATTTGTACAGTTGAAGGAGTATTTTCTTATCTTTGTATTCGAAGTTACACTTAGCTTTTCTCACTTCTGCTCCCACTTGTTGTGCTGCCTTCAGTGAATGATAGTCACAATGCCTACCGGTAGATCTTTCTCCTTATTTACAGTATCCAGGAAAGTGATGTTAGCAGTGTAGTTGTTATTAGGGTTATTGTATCCTAGGTGTAGGATCTTGCATTTTGTAATGTTAAACGAGTATTTGCTGGTCTCATGACCATTTGAAGAGATTATGCAGGTTCTTTCTGAATTGGTGCCACATAATCTTGTCTTGCTACTTTCCCAAATAACTTTGTGTCATCCATAAACTTGACAATGTGGCTTGGTATACTGTATTTTCATCTGTCATTTATGCAGATCACAAACAGGGTGGTCCAAGGATGAACCTTGTGGTACTCCACTGAGAACTTTTTTTCTTCAGAATGTACTCCATTTAATACCACTCTTTGTTGTTTGTCTTTGAGCTAGTTGTTAATCTACTTCAAAATTGTGTCTGTGATGCCGTGTGTCTGAATCTTAAGAGGCTAGTCATGCATAAGGGACTTTGTCAAATGCCTTGGAAAAACCCATGCACAACACATTGACTGTTAAGCCACATAGTCTGTCACAGTTTCAAGGAATGTGAGTAAGTTTGTTAGGCAGGATTTTCTATCCATGAGACCATGTTGTGATACATTGATTAGAATGTGCTCAGTCAGGTGTTGGATGGTGACATCCCTCAAAATTTTCTCAAAGAACTTTCATATATCTGATGTTACTCTGATCAGCTTGTAGTTTTTTACTGCACTTCTCCCACCCTTCTTGTATACTGGGGTGACATTGGCTGATTTCCAGTCCCTAGGTGTTTTACTTTGATCCAAGGATATCTTGGATCAGAGCCTTAGTGGGGTGTAAATCTTGTTTGCCGTGTCCTTTATCACCTTGGTTAGAATTGTTCCTGAACTCTTTGCCATGATTTTGTAGGCAAATTGTCAGGTTAAGGGTCATATACACATTACTATACTGTACTGTGTGTTTATTAAGTCACTCTACATTTGTGATGTGTAACTTCTCTTTCTCAACATCTGTACCTTGTCCAAATATTTGGTTAAGCCTAAAAATTCCTGCTGGCTGTACTCAGTGGATTTAAACAAAAGTAAAATGAAATGTTATCTGTAATTTTCATTTGTATGTACAAAATAATATTTGAATGATTATATGTTTACATTAAAATCATTCAAACAATTTCCTAATAATTTGTTTTAATGAACTCAATGCCACTTACCGTAATAAAACCTCAATGGACCCGGAATGCAGCCAAGACTTGCCTGAGAACTCCCGTACTGTACTCTACTATACTAGCTGTTTTCCTCAGATCTCAGTGTGATAGCCCCTTAACATGGGTGTACTGAAGGGAGGGACTAATGAGACTGGTGAAATACAGGGAGTAATGAAATTCATGGACAGAATTCTGTATTTAGTTCATACAGTGAATGCTTAAAAATTTTGCAATTACCCCGGTATGTTTTGGTATTTTTTATTGGTACATGCAGTGTCAATATCAGTGGTCCACCCAAGTCTTGGGTACACCCCTGCTAGTTAATAGTGCACTGCATATGAGTGTTAAGAGTAGGCAAAGAATTTGGATGTTGGCAGCTGCTGCCTATTGAATGTTATTTTAAGATTATATATTGTAATCTTTTTTTGCAGAACATTTTAATATTGTTTAGTGTACATACAGTAGCATACTAATTCAAATTTTTTACAATTTCAGAGACTTCATCCATCTATCAACATCAACAACTCGTCATCTACTCCCACTAAGGCCACTGTCAACCCTGACCAAAATACACCAACTTGTAAGACAACACAGAATCTACTTTCTGATCAACATGATGAGCTTCACAGTAAGTTTATCAAAGTACAGTACAGTACTACAGTATGGTTAAGTGTAAACACAAGAAGTTCATGAAACATTATTACTACATTGAAAGTTGTACAGTGGCAGCTTCTCTTGGCTGGGTGTAACCAGTTGCTTGTGTCTACAGTGCTGTACCGAAGACCCGTGTGGTGCTAGTCCCTGGTGGCGCTTTGGTTTATGAGGAAAGCAAGATTTATCTATACTGTACTGTGTCAAAGTAATCCCAGGACCCTGCAGTTAGACTGGATTTCTTGAAAATGCCTTGTATACACTTTAAAAAGAAAAAACTATAGCAATCAAATCATCATTTTCTTGGAAATGTTTACTTGATGACTTGCTGTTTCTTCGTCGATGTGTTCACTCTCACAAATACTGTGTATTGCATAGACCCATTACTGGAGTGACATATGGGACATAGAAGAAAAAAGGATACTGTACACTTTTTATGGAAGGTTTGAATTTATGCTTGTGAGAGTCTTTGGTCTGGTATTTACATGCGGAGCCATCCTTAGGAGTGTTTTGTCCAGTTCATCCGATTATGTTAACTTTGACGATTAATTAATTTTAAGTTTATAAGTCCATGTTGTTTACCGGGCTAAGTCAGATAATAACTGGGAAGGGATCCTCACACAGCAAGACAGTGCACCATGGTCTGCTGCTGCCTGAATGAATGATATGAAAATATGTCTCTTTATTTACAAACTAAAGGTGAAGAAGAGGTCATGGCTGTAAAGGGATATTTGTCTTATTGGAATTATTAACCATTATTCATGATGGGGTTAGGTCCACCCCTAACAGCAGGGGGGTCCTATTTTCTCTAGCAAGTTGTGGCTTCCCTGTCAGTGCTACATTAGTTTAACCTAACAGTTCCCTGTGGTTTGATCTTCCCAAAGGAACAGTTATTATTGGACTGGGTGTTTTTATTCAGCAGAGCATCATGGAGCTTTAGTGTACAGTGGTGGTAAAAACTCACTAATT
The DNA here is from genome assembly GCA_958450375.1 of Homarus gammarus. Lineage (NCBI taxonomy): Eukaryota > Metazoa > Arthropoda > Malacostraca > Decapoda > Nephropidae > Homarus > Homarus gammarus. The sequence goes on from CAUDMG010000177.1 coordinate 52,077, forward strand.
GTCAATGAAGTGAGACAGACAGTGACAACAGACACATATAACCTTTGTTGCGTTTATCTCCAGTACAGTGTATCATCTGTTTTCCACACACACACACACACATACACATGAGATGTGTACCATATATTACTCATAATAGCTGAGTATTCAAGGCATCTTAATTGTAGGATCTGAGACATGACCAAGGGGACAGTTAGCACTGACCATGGCTACAGCCTCCTTACATCTTGTTCAACGTAAATATTTTCTTCATAGGAATAATAAAATATTAAGAAAACAATAAGGTTTTATTCATCTTCAGATTCATGAACCAAAATAGTGTATTGTGATGATGAGTGTTTTATTATGAGGTATTTACTGCAGGAGGTTATAGGTACTGTACTGTATGTTCGTGTTGTGAGACGGGTGGTGGTGTCATAATGTTAATTTTCAGTACTTATTTTGGTTTTATTTTCTGTAATTTAACTGATTTATTCTTTTACTGTACTACTTTTATTTAATGTACAGTATTATAGTATTAAGAAAATTTTGATACCATAGAAAATGTTTGAAATCTTAAAGACAAGAAGATATTTATCATAAAACTGTTTTAGATGTAAAAACAGTTTTTGTTTAACAAAAATAAATATAACACATTCACCGTGAATTAATTTCCTTTGATCCGTTCTAAAAAGTTGGTGTCAGGTATTCTGTTTAGAATAGATTTTATCAATTGAAATATTGTACATACCTATATAAACACTTGAGCAATAATGCGTGAGCTGCTGCCCCTCCCGACCTGGATGATAACTTAGTTGTTAAGATTCCTTTATATTTGTTAGTTTTGAAAAGATTTCACTTGTAATCTTTGATTAAAAATCTATGATCATACATTTATAAGTATTCTTCTGGGAGCCAGTGTTTCAGGTGAAGGAGTCTTGGGTTTAGTCCAGTATTGTGGCCACATCTCCCTATGATTAACCTTTGGCATGTGAGACAGGGGGATTCTTGGGGACCTTACGTGATGGGAAATACTGTACCTCTGATTCTCTGCTGCGGATAACCAATCTTCATCTCTTCATCCCTTCTTGGTGTAATAATTGTGATCTCCCATTTTAAGATGTTCCAGTAAAAAGGAAACAGAAAAGAGAACAAAGAACCAGCAGAAATGGATATAATAAAACATCCATTGCTGGATGGTAAATATTTCAAGATCATCTCCCAGAGTGGCCATAAAATCAGATGCATCTGCATGTTGTGCCCTCACAAGATTATTGCAGCTTCTCTATCTACCACATCAAACCTACACACACATTTGAAGGTCAGTAAATGCAGAAATTGGTTATTCCAGTTAAACTCTGCCTAGTAAGACAATACTGAATCAGGCAACCAGAATGTAAGATTAGTTTGAATGAAGTGACTCCAGAATCACTTGGTAGGTTAAAAGGGACTTGGCAGTAAAAGGAGAAATTAAAACATATAATACTATTTTTTGGCCATCCTCCTGTAGCACATTTTATGACAATGTTTTCAGATTGAATTTTAAAGTTTAGTTTTTCTTTGATGTCATAGTTATATTCTTCAATGAAAAAGTTAAGTTTATGAATACTGAATAGTTAAATAGATAATTTGTTTTTGTTTTTTGTAATTATTAATACCACAGGAATATCCATAAAATCTAGAATTGCAGTGAAAGGTTATAAGTCAAAAGAGTCAGTTGGTATTTTACTTTCTTTCCAGCGAGCACATCCTGGATTAAAAGATGAAGTGCTGCAGTATGTGGCCGACCAGCGATTGCTTCACAAACTAAGGCGAGTTGATAATGAAATCCAGTCACTGTCTACTGAGATGCCAGAGCAGGGTACAGATGCAGCGAATATATCTTGTGGAAACATTGACAAGCTTATGCTGAAGGATGTTTCCTCGGTAAAAAGACCCAGTGTTGTAGTGGGGATGGATCCTTTACCAACTGTGGAGCAGATTGACTGTATAAATCATGTTCAGAGTAAGTCTTGTTTATTTTAAAAAGCTAATCTCTTGCTGTCAGAATCACACTACAGTACGGGATAAATGATTAGCTTTATTATATGTTGTCAGTTTATCTTACACTACAGGTACCTGCAGTAAGAAAGTTGGTTAAAGTAACTTGTGGTTATACATGATTGTGTTTTGTAATACTGTACATATAAAACACGAGTGGTTCAGTTATTGAGGATACCAGTTTTATAGTTGAGGATCATTAATACAGTTAAGGGTTGTTCTACTTGTAACTTATCTTGACAGTGATTAAGCTGTATTACTGTAACCATGTCATGTAACTATGGATGCTTCACCATGATGTATTTGGATATGTATTTAAATATATTTTCAAAGTAAAGTACTTAGTATTGATTACAATCCTTGCTTCTGTTGACCGTTCAAAATACATTCAAATGTATTTACACTAATCTCTGTGTATCAGTGCTTTTATCCTCTGCCTGCATATGTGCAACCATTACTGAACTATGATATGTCTGATTTTTGCAGGGATGGCTTATTGCACAGTATATACTTCAGTTTGTCAATGTTCAGTGACTTATTCATGTTGAAATCAAATATGATCCACTGAATTATTGTTTGAATTTGTTGGAGAGGATGGCATGGAGTGATATTGTTTGGGGATGTGTGTTTGTGTCGGTGGCTCATGTTGTGGTGTTGGCAGGGCTAGACGATCTTGTTACCTGAGAAGTTGTAAATGTGTTTGTGAGTGCATGTTCCAGAGAGTTAATAGGATAAGTAAATACTAATATTTTTGTGCTCTAAGACCTTGGTTGCTGAAGTGCAGTATAACATAGTAACATTAATGAGTGTAGGGGTGTGTTAAACACGAGTGTTGGGGTGTGTTAAAGTGTGGTAAACACGAGTGTTGGGGTGCGTTAAACACGAGTGTTAAGGTGTGTTAAACATGTGCGTTGGGGTGCATTAAACATGAGTGTTGGGGTGCGTTTAACCATGGATCAACCACTTAGGCTGGGATTCATCTGATAGTTTGTCTTATTGTAAATCATTGAGCTTATTTTAATAATTCCCATTTTATGATGGAGAGATCTGGTCATGTTTGGAAAGTAGCTGTTCATATTTTTATTTTGCTGCCGTTGCTAGTTGATAACAAGATGGCTTTGTCTTGGGGCACAGCAAGCTGTTGTTGCCTAATTGTAAGTTGAGTCTCCTGTCAATCAGTATTTTGGAATTCTGGATTCAATCTGCTATTTATACATGAGAAATGATAGTCCCAACTGAATTCAAGATTTATATAGTACAGTATTAGAAGAATTAGATTTGTTACTGAGAAATTTGACTTAATTTCTGTGTAAATGAGTTCACCAGGAGGCTGTAGACATGATCACGGCTCTGTCCATGAAAGAGATTTGCCTAATAACAACCTGTTGAGGTATCATTAAGGCTCTTATTATTGGGTATTTGTAGATGATTTTAGGGTTATGGGAGGAACTCCTCATTCCTGGACGAGATGCTTTCAGCATAGTTTGTAGTACAGTACTGTATGTGTAAACCCCCAGCCAGTTTACCTACCGCTCGTACACCGTTGTAGTGCATCACATCAGTTGGGTTCTTAAGATTTTAGGTCATATTGTTAAGATTCAAATTGTGTGACATAAGGAGGAGTCTTTGACGATGCAGAAAAGAATGGCAAAATAGATTTGTTTTGGGATTTACAGTTTGAAATATGATACTGTACCAGTTTGTAGGACTCGGTGTGATGCAGGATACTGTATGGCTTTGAATAGCTTCTGTGGATTACATTACTTTTTATACTAGTTGTATATTGACTAATTCAGCAACTGCCTCCTGGGGTCATTACCATTCAAAAATTTCACATGAACTTGTGTCTGATTCACAGAACTATGAGTAGGTGTAATATTACAGCGAGAGCCACGCTTTGCCGCTCGGTATCAGGAGTTAATGTCCCACCTTTTCCCCACTGTTGCATTTCCATTATAATTTGTATCAAATCAACAATCGACAGTGAGTTTGTCGTGAAGCATCGTAACACCTCAAATGCAAACTGGTAGTTCAGTAGCGTGTACGCTAGCAAAGAGTGTCGGCAGAATGTGCATGTTTCACCACAGTGGTATGCCAGTAATCAAATTGGCTGTGAACACGTTTATATTCTCAGAAGAAGAATATATAAGGATATGCTGTTTGTGTACAGGGTATGTAATGGGAGCAACTGCTGCCATTGAAGAATATTGGCCATTTTTTCCGGCACAGAAAAATCCCTGATCGGTATGTGTTGTTTTCTAACGTTTATTGACATATGTGGGGAAAATGGGTCCTTTCCCAGTATGGTAATGGCCTCTGATCTTCCTGAATGATGAAATGCAGATCAAGAAAACATCTTTCTCATGGTACAACTCGCTCTACACACTAGTACAATCCCCGGAAAATGTCTGGCTGTCTCTGTATTCTGCACACGACAGTTTGGTGAAAATTACACACTGTAGGACTGTATTCCTATCACATTCAGTGAGTTCAACACTTGAAACCTCAGAACATGTTTTAGCAGCTGCTGTTCTGATGGTGGTTTGATACCTCACTTTTGTAACTGAATTTTATTCTCCACCGAGGCACAGTGTACCCCGACGTAGTAAACAATTCCGGCAACTCACATACGGCCACATGACAACCCAGATGGAACAGTAGAAAGTAATTACCAGTATTGTTTTTGTGCAAATGATGGTCTGGCACCATTGACAACAAGCTAATTGGAGCATTCATGTTAAAGGAACATCTGAGAGGTGGAATTTGCGCCAGATTTGTGGAACATTAGTTGCCGTTCTTGTTGGAGGACGCTTTTCTGCTGACACGTGCACGAATGTACTTCCAGCATGATGGAGCGCTCCCACATTTAAGTATTGTAGACTCATGACTTATCACATGTTCCCCGATCGATGGTTTGGCCGGAGCATTCCGCAGTTGGCCACATGAAGGACATGGTGTGTGCTTGCAAGACAGACACTTGAATTGAACTACTTCATTGAATATTTGATGCTTGAGATTCCTCGTTGGCTTATACAGTCCATGGTCAAACGATAAAGGATGTGTGTGTGTGTGTGTGTGCAAGCTCTAGGCAGCCATGTTGAACAATTATTACAGTGAGCAGTGCTAAGCCACTATACAAACTGTACAATGTCAGAATATGTTATAATTTAATAAACACAGGTAGCCTTATATTGTTCATATCTTTTACTTATTCTTACATCTACCAGGTGTTTTGTTACCATTGAGAGCCACACCCACACTCCTATAATGTTTAGGAATGATAATGATCTCGGGAATCAGCTGCTAAGTTTTTGACATGTGATGCCCCGTATACAATATATAATGTTACCATACAGTACAGTACAAAACAATAATTTAAGATGATGCCGCAGTGAATTGGTACAAGTACTTTGCTGTTGTTAATCCAAAAAAACAGAATCATTTATAACCATAAATTCATTATTTATCAATATGTGTGTACTTCTTGCAGATGCTGTGAATTTTGGTAACGTTGATATTGACTATGAAGAATTATCCGACGCTCCTCCAGTCAGTGAGACATTGGATTCGAGCCAAGTATATCCCACCTCCAGTACTGCCTCACCATCAAACAGCGGTAGGAGAATTTGATGAGTTGGTATTTAAGAATTATGTTTAATAACCTGATGCCTGGCACAGTTTCTTGCTCCCGGTACCTCTGTCAGTTTGAGAAGTGACAAATATATTACACCTCATACATTTGGCTTGTCTGTGTTTGTTGCCTCTCTTGATTACAGTAACAAGGCTTTATGGAGAACATACTAGTCCTATGTTATTGCAATATGGTGAATAATATGTCTTATGAGTCTTATGTCTGTAGGTAACTGCTTTTTACAAGATATTTCTCTACCACAGAACAACTGTATCGCGTCCACTATCAGGATCATGTTTCAACGATACTTGCCGCCCTCGCCAAGGATGAAGTGTTTATGGATGTGACTCTTATTGCTGAAGGTCGACCCATCAAAGCTCACAAGGTTAGTCAGATTGTTGTAAATATTTATTCTGTAAATTATAAGTAACTGTGTAATCCCCATTTTAAGTTGACCTTGATCATGACAATAATGTATTTCCCTTCGATTCTTGGCACATTAATGTTCAGTCACTTAAAACTCATTATTATTAAAGTTACTTCAACACACCACCACCATAATACCCCAACACACCACCATCTCCTCCTTGGTGTTCGAGGACGTATACAGTAAGGTACTTCCTCTGACTGAAGGGGTTAAGGGGGGGGGGGAGTTACTTGTGTGTTGTAGGATGGTGTGGGGCATCATTGGAAGAAGGTGGCAGATTGACTCCATTTTCAGTGGTTGTGGGCCAGTTGATAAAATTTGTTCCATGTTATAATGACAGTAAACATAACCTCTCCCCCTCCCCCCTCCCTTTTTTTTTCTCTTATTAAAACTCTTCAGTTATCATTAGAACTGGTCTCTTATACTTATTAAAAAAAAGAGATATAAGAAAATATATGGGCTTTTGTTCAAAATCTCAATACAGTATGTGTACACCTGTACTCCTGAACATGCTGATTAAGGATCTGTTGTATGCATTTTGATATCTGTTAAATTACTTGTCCAAATGACATCTCAAAATTTTTTATTACTTAGTAAAAGATGTTAATAAGTCGAATAAAACAAAATTAAGTAGAATTAAACAAAATTGTTCCCCAAAGATTGAAGATACAGTACAGCACACTGATATAGAACAACACTACAGTCTCTGTAGTGACCTAACTTGACCTGGGTTCAGTAGTGCAGGTTAGCAGGTCATAATCATCCTCGTGGTTATTGGTTGCTTAGTTTTGTATTACCTTTATAGGGTAATTTGTAGAGATAATATTTTGGTTCTTAGTAAGTAACTTGGTCTGGCTTGGTAAGATGGTGTACAATTTTAGTCGCGGCAAAGGAGCGAGTTGATGTATAACTGTGATCTATTGTGACTCAGTTGCCCTTAGTCTTGAATGACAACACCTGTCTTGTTGGGAAACTGTTTAAAATACTAATGGGAGCAAGTTGTAGGTACAGGGGTGACAGTGTGCACCACCCTTTATGAGTTGTGTCAGCATAGACCAGGTTTGGCTGATAATGTGATCACTCACTTCAGCCTCAGCCATAAAATGTGATTTTTAAGATTCTTTTTATATTTCTAATATGAACCCCAAAATTTAAGTCATCGTCAATAATCGATGAATGATACATATTTTATTTGCATTTATTTTATCTTGAAAAGGTAGAGAAAATTAATATTCCTCTGATTTGTATCATTATCAATACTTAGTGCTATTTAAAATGTTGAAGACAATCATACTAGCTTTACCGCCTCACCATTATCAGTCCAGTGGTTTTACTTTTAGCTGAACAAAAATTTAACTGCGCGTTTTGCTAACTTGTAAACGTTGGTGATACTTAAACTTTACTTATACTGTATGTTGTATTTGTTATGTAGTAACCTCATATTACCTTTGATTGTTTTGATTGCTCTTCTTATTTTTATTGCAGTCTGTGCTGTCAGCGATGAGTCTTTACTTTCACGATGTGCTGCGAGATAATCCCTGTCAACATCCAATCATTATTCTGCCTCATGATGTCCTCTATGAAGAACTTGTTGATCTTGTAACTTATATTTATAAGTAAGTTCAATACAGTATCTCATAACTGCTTGTGAGGTAGCTGTTAGAATTAACTATGAGAGTCAGGTCATGAGAAAACACTTCCTCAAGAATACAATTGTGTAGTTAAAATGATTATTGCACAAGTTTTTGGTGGCAAGAACATAAATTGCTGCTGGGATAAACAAACAAAAATATATTATCAATCCTTCATGTGCTCTATAACCCTAACCAGCTTATTATACTCTCATCTGTTGGGCATAACCCTCCCATTCATAACCTACCTTATCATGGAGTGTAATGATCACCCAGCTGTGAATGAGTACCTAAATTTACTGTGAATTTGAGTGCAGTGTTGGGCTTTATGTGGATTGAAGGCTGAGTACAGTTTACAGTCTGTTGTATTCACACCACCTAATGGGTCATCAGCCCTATGGTTCTGTCAGGCTGTACATCTCTAGTACCTCTCCATCATAGCTCTGACCCTCTACTCTTCTGTATGGGTTGGAACAGCTACTCCATCTTGCTCTCTACTCATGCTGACAACAACCCACACATGAACATTCCTTAAGCAATATCAATGTTTTCTTGGCACTTGTTAGCTTTCTGTGCATTACTGTATCATTAACACACTTTTTTTATTTACATTTTTGTTAGGCACAGCTTCCAAAAATCTAAATTCCTTTACAATATATATTCTGCAACTATTCAGACACTGGGATGATCTTTCTCTCTCAAACCCCATGTACAGTATAGTGTATAATTGTTTTTATTTCTTGCATACATTTACCTTCATAACTTTAAAGTAAACATTTGAATTTATACTGTTAATCTTTTTGTTTCTGCTGGCGGCACATATCCACACATTACTATTCCTTGATAATGATGCACACCAAATCCATTCTGCTTTATTATTTAGAAAACTATGAGAAAGATTAGTTGAAGTTCATTTAATTTACTTAAGCAAAGTAGTCTAATATCTATTTTTAGTGTATGGCATTATTACTCAAGTAGATGATGTGTTTTGTTATTAGATTTGAATGAAGAGAAGAAAAATATGTAATGAACTGTCAAGTGTCGTGTTGGGTACTAAGATGTAATATTTGTATTCCAGAGGTGAGATTACTGTGGCATTAGATAAGGTGTCGTCAGTGCTGAGAGTCGCAAAGATTCTTCAGATTAACGGAATGGCCTCGGTCAGCTCTGTCTCTGTGGATGGCTCCTCAGATGCTCATTATACTACACCACCAGAAACTAAACCTTTCAAAAATACTTCACAAGGGTTTAGGCCACAAAACATTCTCTCACGAGTGACTAGTCAGAATAACTCGGCTCAAGTAGACCATAAAAGTAATTTAGGAACACCTGTAAAGAGAAAACAGCATCATGTTAGCACTACACCAAGTCATCAAACTGATTTGTCAGTAACACAAAATGTAACCAAGTGTAAAAAATTCTCAAACAAACAAAACACATCGTCACTACGGTCGCACCCACAGACATTTTCTTCCACGTTGACAAATGTTTCTCCACCAGCGGCCAGTTTATCTAATAACTCGTTGACACTCACCAACGTAATGTATGAAGTTTCCTCGGTGGGCGGCACTCTGGTGAATCAGTCAGAAAGTATTCCAGGATTCTCGGAGACAACACCAGGGGACTCGGTTGTCATCCGCACAGCAAATAAAAGAACATTACCACCAGAAACTGACAGTTCAGTAACAGATCCACGGGCCAGCCACAACACGAACATGGATATGGCCTTTGTCGATATTGGAAATATTAAAGAGGTAAGTTTGTTGATTTTTATTTTATTTATTTTATTTTTGTGAATCTTTCTAATAGAAGAGTTGTATGAGTGCCCCATATCCTAGTGGTCTGTGGCAAATGGCATGATAGACTAACCTGCACTCTCTCCAGACATGAACAATGGTTGTGGAAGCACGGGAACTTATCATTAAGAAGTTGGTCAGCATATTGAGTTTATTACTACCACTATACTCTTATATCTAGTTGGCTTCAGGTCTGGATGTAATTGGAGGATCAATTTTAAAGTCCCATGTTATGGCTTGGGTGACTTGGTGTCTCAGTGCTCACTACATATTGTTATAGACTTTTTAATAAATCTGAAGGTGGTTTTCTTGATAACAGGCATCGTTGTGTATGAGTTTGATGATTATTTGCCATATTAATTCAAAAGAGCTCAAAGGATGGTATAGATATGGGTTCTTGTAGAAAGAAAATCACTTGAGGGGAATCTACTTGTTAAGACAGAAGAGATGATGACAAGTAAAGGGAGAGTTTGTACTGCCTCTTTATTCTAGACAGTTTGTTACTTTATTGGAGAAGGTTTGTAAGAGTGGAATTGGGAAGTTGTGACGGTACGCTGTTGTGTGTGTACTTCTCTTAAAGTCATCTTTTTTTCTTTTTCAACAGGAACTCATAGATGTTGATGAAGAAGAATTGTGAGTTAATTTATGAAAAAAGATCTACCAGAATCCAGAAGTTACAGCATTTAATACAGTTGAAGTATGTAGTAACACCAACCTCTACTGTCAGTCCTCATCACCACTGTAGAGGAAGAACTTGTGGCAGAAAGTTTCACTGAACAGTTTTGTGATATATTTGCATGATTATCTGCTGCACCTTTATCCTACAAAATTCAAGTTTATTTAGCACAATTTTTATTTCTTCATAATGTATAAGATAATTATATTACAATGGATATAGCCAGTAAATAGAACATATTGGCTAATTTGTTTTGTACTCTGATATGTGAAGCAGACTAACCTGTGTAAAGTCTGGTCTGTGTGGAGCCATATGGGGTTACCTTTAGCCCATTGGTTCACACCATACGCTTACTGACTCACAAACAATTATTTATTTCCTGTATTTATATTTTGGTGCAGTACTTATTATTTTTTTATTTCAATCTTGTGGTTCAGTTATTGTACAGTACAGTGTGACAGTATCTTCATCACCGACAGACTGGTGAAGGCAGGAGGTTGTGTTTGTGTCGCCCCCACATCAAGATTCAGGTTCAATCTCTTATAATTCTATGGAAAATTGTTTTGTTTCTTTTTTATTTAGAAACGGTTAATATTTATTTCTGTTAATTTAAAGAGGAGTAAAACTATCACTGTATATTTTCATAACATGGAAGGAGGAAACATATACTGTATACTCAAGACTATTTTTATATTGCAGTTTGTATCATAATGCCAAGTGTGGATATGTATTACTGGCAATATTGTAGTGCTGATAGTGACATGAAAATTTAAATTTTTATACAATATGTTTCTTTTCAATTTAATCAGTAAATATTAAAGTAATGTTTATTTACCAAGTATGGCTCCTAAGTTGTTTTTAATTTTCAATTTTTATGCATTATGAACAAAGAGATGCATTGCTTTACCAAGAATGCATATTTATTATCAGAATAATAGTCTCAGTAGGCAAGTTTTTACATGTTCATGTTATTTGAGCATACAGTAGTTCAAAAATTTTCCCATAGACTTCAAGATGTGGGGTAGGATTGAGGTCAAACCTTTTATGCAAGAAAAATTGTCAAAAATTGCCATGAGGCTCATAAAGGTGCAAATATGTTATGAATAAGACATTGCTGTAATATCATGACTATCCACTTGTATACCAATGTCTTTTGTAGCCATGTTAAGATGCTGTTGAACTTGATAATTATTGGATATAGTTTTGTTAACCCTTAATTATAGGGGGGGGGGGGGGGGCTGAGAATTCTCCATTCCATTTGCATTTTTTTCTTTCCAAAGCTTCTTCCATAAATGTATCCAAACGTAACGAAAATAGACAAATAAAATGCACAACTTACAATAATGTTCATCAAAAGCCTAAACATTGGTCTAAAATTTGTGTAGTGGAGTATGTCTGGGTGACTCTCTCTCTCTCTCTCTCTCTCTCTCTCTCTCTTCAATACAAATTCTTCCCCTGCCTCTGAATATTCTCCACCATCATCCACCTTCTAGCACTGGTTAATGCTACAGGAAGGTGGAGGGAGGGGAGCCTCAAACCTTCACCAACCATTGTCAAGGAACACCCATCTGCCATAGTACACTGGAGCATGAAACTGTCTTGTGGAAGTTCAGGGCAGTAGTGTCAAGGATATAATGACTAATAGTTTATTGAAAATTGTGGTATAGGGGGAAAAATACACAATGAACAGAAATTATATAAGAAAATAAGTTAACTAGAGTCTGATGGTGAACATACAAGTTAACTAGAGTGATAGTGAACATACAAGTTAACTAGAGTCTGGTAGTGAACATACAACCTCCACCTTTAAATATAATGGCCTATTTGAACAGATATTTTGCTTAGTGGACCCGCCTTAAGAAGTTATTCATCTGTTATAAGAGATATGATGGTATGTTTAAGAGTTGCATAAGGTCAAGGAATCAGTGGACATATATAGAGTACAGTACTATATTAAGAAGGCCTGAAGACAGACGGCTTACAACTTAAAAATACCAAGTAGCTTTTCCATTTAATCGAGTTAGTTTTCAATTTCCGAGAATAAGGTGGCAGTCTCTCCAAAAACGCCTGACCAATTATCGTATATGCTGGAGTACCTGTATAAGGCGACCCCCAAATATTTAATTTATAATTTAAGTTTTAGGCTCTACAGCACTTGTTATATAAGATAGGGTATTGGTGTAGGCTATAACTATAGGTCACCTAAAGGAAATTATATACAGTACAGTCTGGATTTGCGCGGATTTTTTTACGCGTTTGGTCATTTACGTGGTGCCTTGCCAGAATGAAATGCTTTAATTACGTGGTAAATTTCATCATTTACGTGGGAAGCGGCGCGGGCATTGTGCGCATTAGGTCACTTACGTTATTGCTGACGTCATATGACGTATCGGACTGTGATTGGGCCACACATTCCCTCCGCCGCTAGCTGTAATTGGTCTAATGTAACATGACGTGCCGGGCTAGTGTCATTGTTCTCAGTCCGCGTTTACATTTCTCTCTTGTGCCCGCTATTCCCCTCACAATGGCTTCCGCTGGACCCCACCACCCAAGAAAAACCTTGAATTACCTGGACCAAGCCATGGTTATGTGAAGGAAATCATCGAGTTGAGGGAGAAAATCAAGCTCGTCCTTGACAAAGACCCAGTCAATCATCGGTATGAAGTGTCTAATAACCTTCTGACGAAAATTATGGAGCTGTATGTCCAGATCTATCACGGCAACATCAATGCTAGTCGTCAACGTAGTATTAAGGACTTCTTCGCCCGCAACCCCACCACAACCACAGCCAGCCCAAGTCATTGATAGTGACAGTGAGGATATGGACTTTGAGGGGTTTGTCAGGGAGGCCCTGCAAACCTCTGCGAGTAGTGAAAGTGATTCACCGGAGGGCAACTAATCTGCCCTCTGCCTCGAAACCAGCCGCCATCCACGTGTGCTGACCCATCTCTTCTACTAACGTAAGTGTTAAACACCTTTAGATTTGTAGTTTTTTATTTAGATATTATGTGTGTAGCAATACCATCATAAAATTATGATGTTATTTTTACTACAAGGTACGTATTGTGTCGGAAAAAGTGGAGTTTGGGAGTTGGCCCAGTCTCTGTTTCAATTAATCCCATATGTTCTGTTATTTCATTTACACGTTTCTCGTTTTACACGGACCTCCACGGGTTCAATTGACCGCGTAAATGCAGACTATACTGTACTGGTACAAAAGAAAATATCTTGAGTAATTAAAGAATAAAGCCAATTGGTTAAAGTAATAACAGTTTTCCTATTCAAATTTTTTTTAAAGAAAGGTAAAGATGCCACACTGAAGTGACAGTCACCCACCTACTTCTCACTACCACTCAAAACTGTTTATACAACAGTACTGTAGTGGATTTCTCCCCTACAAACGCTGTTTGTCGCTGCGTAGCCGACCCCGCGAATTCCACAGTGTGTGCCTCGTGGTCTAGGTCAACCAGCGCCGCCATACATCACGGAGCGGGGGTCAACTACTAAGCCACGCCTACCCCCGCTATTTAAGACCTGACCTCGTGGTGATCTCTCTTTCTACCTACACCAACCAGCCAGCAACACCTCCTCCTCCTCCGCCTGCCTGGCGGTCCTCGCTCCCGCCGGCGAGCATGGCGACCCACAAGCTGGTCCTCCTCTGAGCACCCTCACCAACCAGCTCTCTCTACATCACGCTTGTAACCATGCTGCCTTCCCAGCACCAAGCTGCATTGTACATCCAATACAACCTGTATACAGAGAGCACATTGTGAGTTTCCTTTCTCCATCCCATCCTGAGTGTGAACCAAACATGCCATCAAAACCCCACAGTACACTACTTTTATTGGTAAGACATTCTCTTGTTGGTTTGAGTTACTGACCGTCGAGACATTCTAAATATGATAATAAACCACCCTGTGGACGCCTGTGCATATGTGCACAATTAATCATTACCAATAAGCTATCATTCTACCTCCATCTGGTACTGTTATTTTACAAATCAAATTAAGGTGTATACATAAATTATGAATGTTGTCTAGCTATTATATTATTGTTGCCACCAAACGAATCTCGTGAATATTATTGTTAGGCATTTAATTAAAGTAATACTGGGTTGGTGTCTTTAATACTACGGTAACACTTTTAAACTCATTTTAAGTCTTTTAATTCCCGCATTTAATCTCATTCATAAAACTTTATTTACGTCCATTTTCTATTTTGAGATAAAAGAAAACGTAACATTTTTATGGGATGACAACTTTATTTATGATATATTGTAGCAATTATTTTATTTTATTTCTTTTATCCTCTTCGCAATTGATCGGCCTGTTATGCGCTTGGGAGGTTGTTGAGGTCTGAGGCACTGTACTGTAGGCCTGTGCCACAAGTGAACAAGGACTGCGGTAAAGAACACTTGTAGTTGTCCAGGTGTTGTCAGTGCAGCCCTTTTAACATCCTTGCACTCAAAACGTCCAGGCTGTTGGTTCCCCCTCTTGTGGCGTTATCACGTACAGTAGCTACAACTCCTTCAATATTGCTCGAATTAATTATAAACAAATAAACCTTAACGAAACAAAGGGTTTTCGCATATGCCGCACCTAATGAGCGCGATCACAACGAGTTACCATGGCTGGTTTAGATTTAGAATTTGACGAAAAAAGCAGATTTCGAAAGATTGTTAGATTCACATTATGTCTATCTATCTATCTATCTATTACTAACCAGCGGTAACCACCCAGTAAGGTAACTACCATTATTGTAGTTGGTTAAGTAATTCGTCCACATTTTTCCACGTAAGGTTTTTTGAGTTAAAGGTTTAATTAATTTGTAAAGTATTATATTATTCTTAGTAATTAGTATCATATTATTGTTAGTAATATTAAAGTATTTTTTATGATATAATTGAATAAATCAGTAATGTTGGCAGCCCTGATGGGTCAACACAAGGCTGTTTCCGAAACTGAAAGATTTGGATTCCAGTGTTGTATTCGTCTTTCTAGTTTTCCGTAAAGTTTTCCTTGTTGTTACTTTTCTATATTACGATATAAATTAATTTGCATTAAAATATGTATTAAAATTTTTATATACGATAAAGGTTGGATGTATTTTGTTATAATTCCTCATTTGATATTTTTTTTGGCAGGAGGACGGACTATAGCGAGGTGATTGGTAACTTGGAGGACAGTGCACATCGAGAGACGGGTTGGGGAGGTGCTGCCGGTCGTCTCTCTTATCTGACTGACTCGGTTCTTTAAATGTATGGTAAGTTTTTATTTGTAGTTTATTTCGGTGGTTAAATTTATACTTGTGTAAACTTCGATATATTAAGGCCATTAGTTTGTTGATTTTGTACTAAATGGGGTTTATTTTAAAAGGACTTGTATAAAATATTGTAGATCCTCAAGCAACGGTCGTTAATGCTCGTAATGACATTGACTAGTTATTATAGAGAAGAATTCACTATTTTTGGCTTGTATTTAAATTAATATGGTTTAGTTTTGGTCACCGTAAAGACTTTGTAAATTTTTAAGTAACGTTTTATTTAATTTACGATCATACTTGTTAATCTTAAGCTGTTTTCATTTCCTTACAGATGATGGATCCAATTGGTTGTTACTGCTGTTAAAGGCCAGTTTGCTGCATCAGTGGTCGTCAGCGTGGGTAGTACAGCACCTCGTCAGCGTGGATAGTACAGCACCTTCTTATTTACTGGGGTTAGTAAGTTTGCTGTATACGTAAAGTCTGCTTTACTTAACTTTGCCACTGGGGTCTAGAGGCGGTCGATCGCATCTGGACATTGTTGGCAAGTATTGGGCATGTAATGGCTCTGTTACACCCTGTTGGCAAGTACTGGGAATGTACCGTTACACAGTTGGCAAGTACTGGGGATGTACTGTCTGTTACACCCTGTTGGCACGTACTGGGAATGTACTAGCTCTTACTGTTGACCAGTACTGTACTGGCTGTTACTGTTCTGTGGTCACTAAACAGCTCACACTCGGTGCCGTCACAAGAGATTGTTCCAACAGTTCACAACTGGCTACAAAAAAAAAAGCCTTAAAGTTTTCTGGACTTGTGGTATCAACCATAAGCTGTGGCCTCTGGTGGGGCGGGCGTCTGCTAGTTACGAACACTAGACTAAGTAATGCCCTGTTACATGATTATAAACTTGTATTAAGTCATCCCTTGCCTGCCTATAGACTGGACTATGGCATAAACTAATTGGCTTTCCCTTACACAATATGGCAATCACTCGCAGTACTGTTATTATTCATACGCGTCATCTGTTTCAATTTAGGACTTGTATGTCATTTTCCAGTCATTGGGGAACGTTTTGCTTGTTTATGCATCTACAACACGATTTAATGAGCTTGGGAAGCTCATTGCACATCTATTCAACACTTAAAGCTCCCCATCAGGGCGCTTATTTACCTTTATGGTATTATTGCAATTTGGACCAATATTCGGAACTGTTTTAACCATCACCCTTTACATCTCCTTATTTGAAGTATTTATATAGATATCAACCTGGGGGCAAAGAATGTTAGAAATGAATGAGTTTTCCATACCTTTGGGGGATAACTCGCGGTTACTTTCTCCCAGAATTAAAGATCAAATTAGATTAAATCACACCAAAATAGACCGAATAAACGGTCGTTTTAGTCGTGCACCGGTCTTTGGATCGCTGTTATTTATGTTTTTCTTAATGTTTAGACAGTTCTCTTATTTTTCTTCTATATTTCAGCCGGATATTAAGGATAATATATCTAATTTTTCAATGTTACAATTCCTCAAGACGCAAATGTTGCCAGGATTTGTTTACATCTGGCACCGATCTTTCTTTTGATATTATAAATATTTTTCATATGGTATTTAACGAAATTCGAACGAATTTTGTATTCATTTCCGCCGGAAATCACTAGTTTCTTATCCCCCCTAATCTTAACGGAAGAAGTTTAATTTTTTCTCATTAATCCCAAATTAATTACCAACCAACAAAACCTACACCCCCCCCCCCCCCCCATATTTTGGAAAAAAAACTATTGACCAATAAGAAGTCTCCCACCCCCCCCGCACACGGGTTGTAGAGGCTAAGACCTTCGCCAGATGTAAACAAATCATGACACCACTTGTGACTGAGGAACTCTAATAATATTGAAAAATTAATATCTTGGTTATCCTTAAATTCCCGCGGAAATTCATAGAAGAAAAGGTCTTGAAATTGTCTAAACATTATTAAATACATAATAAAAACAGCGAGAGACTGGTGTAAGAATAAAATTACACCGGATAACCTACGAGGCCATATTGGCCGAAAATGCAATTTTACCAACTTTAGTTTTGTTAATTTTTTTAATGCTTGACTGATAACAGGTCAGTGTTGTCACTCCTCAAGCACATGGAGGTTTGCATCATCTTGTGAACACTATTTAACGTTTGTCTTGCCCTGATCTAAGTGTGTAACTATGATCTTAGTCTTTGGTCTGATGTGCCCACATGTAGAAAGCTTTTGAGGCTTTGACTTGACTTCATTTGGAATCAGACTGGCTCTTGCAGAGTCATTCTACAATCTGAATGGTCTTGGTATTCCTAGAGTCAGTGTGTTTGATATGGAGTATACAGTATTTTTATCAAACTGTTTACTGACTATGATATTTAGCATAGTGTCTGCATTGCGGTTTGTGTAATTTCATTCTTCCAGTCAGTCGCCAGTTATCCATAATGCTGTGTTGTGTATTAATTCCTGTAAACTGGCTTGTCTTAATAAACTGCAGTTCTGTGATCTATAAATACATCCAACGAGGATTGTCTCTTGCCTTTAGTTTAATTTTCCACTATTTATATCCAATCCTTCTTCCCCTAAGTACCTTCACCTGGCTAGCTCTGTCCTATCCAGCAGAAGTACAGTAACTGGATCCCTCTTAACTTACACAAATAACCTTGGCATTATTAACTTTCCTGCATCTATAGTTCTCAATTTGTCCAATACGTTGTTCCCAGTACAGGTAACTACACACTTGTTTTCTATATAAACTTTATACCTAGTGAAGAATTAACTTTAATAAATGGTGGAATTTAAAGGTTTTTAAATATTAAACTTTACAAGGTACTTTATATTAAGAATTTCAAATGTTCTGGGTTGACGGCCTGTTGATGTTTGTAGTCATTGGATTAGTCTGACTCGTAATTGTAAATGATAGTTTCTTAAAATTTTAACTTGTCATTATTTTGTTTTTTAATGTTGTGGCACTCAAGAAATGTTACTATGCTATACTCTTGCTAACAACTCTTGAATGTAATAAAACCTTTTCTTTCACTAATGGCTACCTTGCATAATGTTCATCAATAATCAAGTACTATAAAACATACTGGGGGCAGTTAACCAGTATAATCTGGGGATGACTACATAATGCTTGTAATACTGTATCCAAGGTTACCAATGATCTTACTACAGTAATAGTTAGGGCCAGTTGCGAGAACAGTCGTAGGGTGTACGACGCCGTTTACGATGACCTTCTTGCCCTGATCTGGTTTCAGGAATACCGCCCTTTTGAAGCTCTGGAGAGTTCTCGAAGTTTCCATATTTTGAGTACAGCACTAGCTAATAATTCCCACTAGGAAACTTGTTTCGAGACTCCTCCAAAGCTTCGAAAAGTGCAGAATTCCATGTGTTAAAGGTGATATTGCTGAAAAAGACCAGGGCGAGAAGGTCATCGTAAATGGCGTCGTACACCCCATAACCGTTCTTGCAATTGGCCCTTGGAGCTACAGTAAAAGTAAGGTTGCATAACATTGCTTTTTTCTCGACTATCATGTTAAGTTATGCAGTGTAATGCTTAGTTTATTCAGTAAACTAGTTAACAGGTGTCCCTTATATACAACCGTTTTATTCCTGGGAAGGTGTTCATTCAGTGGAAGTAATTTATATATTGGGGGTTATGTTCCTGTGAGGGAAAAATCTTTACATTCATATACAGATAAGTGTTGACAAAATGGTACTTATTCATTGTCTGCTAATGTGTAGTGTACATATGTTGAAACTATTGTTTATCAGGCATATGTATTGTATATTGGGGGATACCTGCATTAATGTACTGTGCTGTATAATAGTAGTGTACTGTAGGTATACTATTTGTTTATTTGTACAGTTGTAACAATTATTCATTCCAGGATGATGACTTAAAGATGGAGGATCCAACAAATGACCTACGAGTTTTCTGGTGAACAGACTTGCTGCACTGCTCCAGTCCAGGGTAACTCATTGTGGTTTCTTCACTAAACTTGACAGTGCTGTACTGTAATTGTAACCCATGGACTGCCGTGTCTAGTTAACTCTTAAGTACATGTATCAATCAAGTATTAGTACTGTACAATATTAGGGATGTACCAATTAATTGATAAATTACAAATATCCATATTTTGTGGAATAATCTGTACAGGTATTGGTAAACAAAGTATTAGCTGATGCCATTTTGCGGTCTATTTTGGGTTGAGAAATTAATCTAACATTTTTATTACCAGCAAAATACAGTAATTACGGAAACCAGTTAGTCTGTTCACTTATTATGGTAATGTCACTCTCGGATGCCGATCATTGTCTTGTAGTTGTGATGGATAACATGGCAGTGTCTGTGCAGGTCTTTGTACAACACTTCATTATACAGTACCGGTAATAAATATATTATCATGCCAGACAAAGTAGCTCTTATTTATTCTGAAGAGAAAAATAATCCGGTAAAGACTGTCGCTGACGAGGAAGCCTTGTTAAAGCACATTACGTATTTTATTTACCAATATACTATACTACAGTAGACTTAAATCCTGCAAAAATTATGAAATATAAAACCCAGCTGTTCTTAATATTGCAGCTTCAAGATTTCTGTAATACTATTACCCACTAAAGTTGATGTATTTGTGGATGGGTTTCTTTACCACCAGAGGAAATTTTCATTTAAATACTGTACTGTATTTGGCCAATACTTTGTTTATAGTCTGGCTTTGGTGGCGAGACTGTATAGTGACTTAACTGCTTTACCTGCTTGATAAAATAGACCTAAATTATAGCATTAACTCTAAATCTGGCGGCAGATTATTGGGAGTTTTGAATCTGGTTATTAACGGTGCATCACTAATGTATTTGATTGTTCTTCAATTACTGTACTAGATTAAGTGGTTTAATGTGGTACTTCCATAGAGGATAAAACCGTCAGTTTAGGGTCATGTTATACAATGCTGTATTAGGATAAATTAGTATTGTGAAAATATTTTACTTGAAACCTTTTATAGGTAATAACTTGACTTTACTTCCAGTAGGTTCCAGACCTTGTCAAGGAGATGTGTGCACTCTGCTGTACCACACACCTTGCCTCACTTGTACTGCTGTACCAGGCTTCTCTCCTCCAATATCAGGATGGCTAGTGATTCACAACACAACTAAAGGAAGCCGTTGCAAAGATACAGCCCAGAACCATCCTTCCACTCCTCCTCTCTACCTCAGGTAAGGAATATAATGAGTTCTGTTGATGTAAAAATATACAAAAAACATTACATATAAAATAGCCTCGGAATGATCACTTACAGGGAAGTGAAGTTTACTTTATCGGCCTGTGTCAAAATTAACTTTTCCAACACTCGGACTGGAATTTCTCTGCCAGTTTATCCTTAAAACCAAAGACAAACAAATTGCTCTGGGATATTCAATGACCATACTAGATTTCTTGGTGCTATAAATTTCAAGACAAAATAGAAAGTAATGGAGAAATTATACTTAAATTTATATACAAGAGAAAATGTTTAAAGGGTTGAGAATATTGAAGGGATTGTGAGGCTAGAATTGATGTACGGTCTTGGTCCAAAGTGCTGAACACGTGACGGTATTTGGCATGCAAGTACCGAAGATCTTTGGTATCAAGTAGTTTAATCCTATGTTGTGGTTCAGGCATATGATAGTACTGTTGTTATTAGTACAGTATATCCCAATCATTTAACTCAAGTAGATGACAGATATTGCCAAGTGTTCAACACTTTTGATCCTGACTGTACCTATGATCCTTTATTGATGACAGGAATATCATAACAATTGACCAAAGTTAAAAGCCCCAAAACTGTACTCTGGCCGTAACTACTTATAACTTCTCAACCAATCGTTTAATACATCAAATTTATAACACCAGAAATAATTATTGGTCATGTTTATGCTTGACTTTAATTAATTCAGTAAAGTACATAAAGTTACCTACAAGATGAGTATGTTTAGTAAATAATAAAGTACTCTTAGCAACATTCACTTGTAATACTGTACCAGACCTGTGACTGACCCACTCGAGGAATTCATTGACGTAAAGTTAGTGGAAAGTAAAAATATTCATCATAAATCAATAAGTTCTGGGTCAAGTCATTGAAAGAAAACATTTAAAATATATTAACACAGCTATGAACCAAAGATACAGGAAATATTGTAGTTAAACATCAATAACTATTATGGTTACGCTAAACTCACTTGTGGGTAAGTTTTGTAATGAAAGGTTTTTGGGTTTTATAGTTTAGTTAATATGAACCATAACTTGTACGTTTAGGTTAAGTTGCTGTACAGTTACTGATAATATTCCCTAGACACTTGTTCTCAAGGATCATTTGGTGAAAAATTCAAATTAACAAAAATTCTTATTTTTCTATTGTTTATAAATTTGGTTCTGTCAAGTGTTAAGGAATTTTGTCTAAAACACTACAGTTCATTTTGTCTTTACTATATTTAAAACGTTTTTATGGTTAAAAAATTTGAGTATTAATTTTACATTTTATTTTGTACAGAAATGTTGTTCTGAACACTGGAGTGCCGTGCTGCCCTAGACTGTGCTTACTGGCTACTGCCTTGGAATTCCCTATACGACTCTGCTCTGTGCTTGCTGCTGCCCTGGACGGCTCTGCTCTGTGCTTGCTGCTGCCCTGGACGGCTCTGCTCTGTGCATGCTGCTGCCCTGGACGGCTCTGCTCTGTGCATGCTGCTGCCCTGGACGGCTCTGCTCTGTGCATGCTGCTGCCCTGTTCTGCTGTGTGTGTGCCGCTGCCCTGGCCTGCAAATTTATAGCCATTAAGTTTCCATTAATAAATGTCTAAATGTCATTACGTCTTTATTAACCTTTTCCAGCATTTACAATATTTTCAACTTGAAAAAAAATATCTAGTTCATTATATACAAATATAATATACAAATGAAAAATATATAACTTGAAAAATAAACAATATATAAATAATATATATAAAATATAAAAAATATATAAATAATATATATAAAATATAAAAAATATATAAATAATATATAAAAAATATATATATATAAATTATATATTGTATAAATAAAAATATAAATAAATAAAAAAAATATATATATATAAATAAAATATATATATGAAAAAAATATATATAAATTAAAATAAATAAATAAAAAAAATATATAAAAACTAAAATAACCTAAAAACCTGAAGAAAACGGCTAAAAATACAGAAAAATAGCTAAAAATTGGCGTTTTTTATGGAAAAATGGCCAAAAATAGCGAAATTTGAGCCAAAAATGGCCGAAAAATTGCCCTATTTTTACCCTTAAGTGTTTTTTGAGTTTGCCATTGCCAGGACTAACGTTGAAAAAATTTGGTAAACGATAATCGGAAGAGTCTCCGGAGGATGGCCTTCAAATTATCACTCACCAATAATATAAAAAAATACAAGCATAACGGACTACCTGGCCGTGGGAAGAGTAACTCGGTAGGGGCCCAGTGAGTCACTCTCCCCACGTCCAGGTAGTCCGTTATGCCTTATAATACACAGATGCCAAGCTGGAGCTCGTAAGAATGGCACAAATGTTTTACCTCTAAAACCACACCAAAATTTATTATTACTCAAAATTTGCCCAGGAATAATTTTGGCCATTTTTGGACTTAGAATATTTTTAAACAATGAATTTTTGGACTTATAATACTTTAATCGATGAATTTTTGGACTTATAATACTTTAAACGATGAATTTTTGGACTTATAATATTTTACATGATGAATTTTTGGACTTAGAATATTTTCAAACAATGAATTTTTGGACTTTCATTGAATAAGATCGCTGTAATTCGTACTTTGGTTTAATTCGTATGTTTCTCAAAAAATTAATTAAACGATTTGAATTTGGAATGAATATGAAATAACTGAGTGGTTCAAAAAGTTGCCTTGGCTGTCATATACAATATTATATTTATAATTATTGTGCAAATATAAATAGTTATAAAATGTACAGTACTTACAATAATAAAGTAAATAATACAGTAATAAATAATGAGAGGTGAGATCGTAGATGATATTCCATAAGTGTAACGGCCACACTGGTAAATGAAGTAAAAACCCTCATTGGAGAAATATAAGATGAAATTTTGGAGCTGATTTGACTATAGTGCATTTTTTATCAGATGAGAAGAGATGCCCCGCCCCCTTCTCAAGAATTACACCTGATTGGCTGTTGCAAATCTGTCAGATTTCCTCCTGAAGTAATGATGTATTTCTAAATGAGTTTATTCATAATGACCATTTCTGATGAGAAAGACATTTAGCTAAATTATATAAAGATTCATACATTAATTATATCAAACATAAACACGTAGGAAGTTTATCAGAAATATTATACAAGAGTTAACTGTTAAACTCTGGTGGCAAATTGACGCTTTTGGAGGACGCATTTAATATATACTTATTTTTACCCACAATAATACACAAATTACGTATCTCTTCTCAGCTGGGATAAAACACACTATAGGTCCCTCTTCTGCCAACTAACACAACAAAACAAGGGAGAAACACATAGAACAAAGGAAAAGTCTCCTGAGTTAGGTTGGTTGGGGATTAATCTTCTTGATGACAGCACTGGACCCCAGACCTGATCCTCAATACTATTACACTTTCTGAATATCATCCACATATTATCGGTTCACCTCACAATGTACAGTAAGTCTTACAGTTATTTATTACTGTATTATTTACTTTATTATTACTGTTTGTGCACTTAAAAAATATTTGTTTGCACAGTAATTATAAATCAGATTATTTTGTGTGGCAGTCAAGGCATGGTAACTGAGTATGTTTGTTGGTTGGAATAATGAGGAACAATCTGAACAGAAAACGAACGAATAATTGAACAAAAAGATTGAGAAAGTGTCGAATAATGTCAAAATATTCAGAACTCGGTTAATTTGTATTTTCAGTAATTCGGTGGACCACAAACGGCACTATACCCTCATTGATTTGACAAAAAGAGACTCTGCGTCACTCAAATTACTGAAAATACGAATTAACTGAGTTCCGAATATTTTGATATTACCCGACAATTCCTAAATTTTTTGTGTTCAATTACTGTATTCATTTGTTTTCTGTTCAGATTGTTCCTCATCATTCCAACCAACAAACATACTCAGGTACTATAGTAGCACCGACATTTCTTTACAACCTATCCTCATGTCATTCTTTGCCTACCTCTAACTCCCCTCCCCTCCACATTCATTCGTGTATCTCTTGACCCAGTTAGTTTCCTCCTTTCTCTCCTGAACCATCTCAGTTTAGCCTCCAGGTACTGTACTTCTCTCTGTTGCCAACCATCTTTCACGTCTCTCACATCTTCTTTTCTCTTTTTATCTTTCTTTCCACTTCATAATTCCCGCCACAAATCTTATCAACCACACTCAATGGAACATCATTTATTATGGCCCAGCGTCTTGGTATACTGCCCCTCACTGGCTGCTTCCTCGCCTCTCAACTCACAAGAAAATGCTTCCTTTACATTCAGTTCCTTCACAATTCCCACACTCTCCTTCTTGGAACATCCACCTTCTTCCTCTCCCTCCATCTTTAAGTAACACACACACACACACACACACACACAAGCAACTTGTTCTAATTTCCTGACCAAAATGTAGCCAATCTGGGTTTCTGTGCCACCTGCCTTAGGCCTACATGGTCAGCCTACTTGCCCTATTCTTAAACACATGTTACATTCCATCCCCAAACTCAAGTGTTCTTTCACCTTCAGTATTCTTATTCCAAAGCCTTTCCCACCACGCACACCTTCATATCCCAGCGCGACAAATTTGGACAATAAAAATAGTTTGTTTTAATGGAGATCACTACACAATAAACTGTATCTCCTAAAACAACATTAACTGGCATGACTATAACAGAATAACTGCCGCTTAAGTCACTCAACAGATTTTACGGCAACATTAAATGACACCGAACTAATGAGATAGAATTCCTTAACGAACAATAAAATGTATTTACGGTTTAGTTTAACCTAAATGGTAAATATATGTAAAGTACCTGAATGGTTCAACAGTCTCACTAAATCTTATTAATTCTAAAGTCCTTAAAAACACAAAAGGATATAATTTTGTTCTTTAATTTCAAATCATATTGTGATGGCATTCTAAGTCCAGGTAAATTTAAGATAAATTTAGCCAAATTATACCTGGATAAACAGTGAGAAATAAAGGTGTTGTGGTTTATAATTAAAATAAGACAAATTGTCAATCTTCCAGAGCCACAGCTAAACACCTCAGTTTAATATTGACCTCCACCTCACACTGGCTCACACTACAACAGAGTAACACCTGTGATGAAACAACATTATCAGGGAAAAGATCAAAATATTTACATACGCTAGACCACTTTAGATAGATAGATATATAATTATTATGTAAACTTATCATATAAGTTTACAATTGGTTCAACCTGCATATAGACAATGTAGGTATACAGTTCAGCATGTATATAGCCAATACAGGTACTATACAGTTCACCATGTATATAAACAATACAGGTATACAGTTCAGTATATTGTATTAGCCTCTGTTAAATTTACATTATATAAATATTATGAGCTAAGGACATATATTCATTTTATATATTCTATCACCCAGACTATTGAGCATACAACTAAATAAGCATGTGTTCTGTCACACCTCCTAGGGTGTACAGCCCATAAACATTTGTTCTGTCACACCTCCTAGGATGTACAGCCCATAAACATTTGTTCTGTCACACCTCCTAGGATGTACAGCCCATAAACATTTGTTCTGTCACACCTCCTAGGATGTACAGCCCATAAACATTTGTTCTGTCACACCTCCTAGGATGTACAGCCCATAAACATTTGTTCTGTCACACCTCCTAGGATGTACAGCCCATAAACATTTGTTCTGTCACACCTCCTAGGATGTACAGCCCATAAACATTTGTTCTGTCACACCTCCTAGGATGTACAGCCCATTAAACTACAGACTCAACCCTCAGTGTGTGTAAGGCTGTTTAGTTAATGACCTGTTGAAGTGTGGTTACCGTCCAACCACCAGTCACCAGACTCAAGAGAGTTCAGCCCAGTTCACAGCCCGACACGATGCCCTAAAGTGAGACCAGCTCTCCGGGCTGTACCTCTCTCTAAATATATCAGCTAATTATAAGCCAATAGCTAATGCTCATTAGTCTGTCAATACAAAATAATTGTACAGACATTACTACCCAATATAACTATTAAATCAGCACGTGTGGTTACATTAAACCAAGGAACAACGAGTGAAGAGAACAGTACCTGTGTGTCTTGTTTAACTTTCAAGCCAAGATAATTACAAGTACAACCCAGGACAGCTGTGACGATTTAAACTATCAACGACTGTATCAAAGGTGACATGACATGGGATGACCCGATATCTTACTCAGCTGTATCAAAGGTGACATGACGTGAGATGACCTGATATCTCACTCAGCTGCATCAAAGATGACATGACGTGAGATGACCCGATATCTCACTCAGCTGCATCAAAGGTGACATGATGAGATGACCAGATATCTCACTCAGCTGCATCAAAGGTGACATGACATGAGATGACCAGATATCTCACTCAGCTGCATCAAAGGTACCAGTGACTAACCTACACTCGTTAACAAGCGAGATAGTTTGGTATCTCACCTCAGCAAATACAATATAGACAACACAGGTATACAGTTCACCATGTATATAGACAACACAGGTATCCAGTTCACCATGTATATAGACAACACAGGTATACAGTTCACCATGTATATAGACAACACAGGTATACAGTTCACCATGTATATAGACAACACAGGTATACAGTTCACCATGTATATAGACAATGCAGCTACAGGTACCTTCTTTATCACTTAGTTAATGATCATCCCTCCCTGCCATCCCTACAGCTAAGTTCTGCAGGTGATGACTACCATCCCTACAGCTAACTTCTGCAGGTGATGGCTGCCATTTGAGAATTAAGAATGTAATCCATCCTTATTTACTCAGTGAGCATTATAGAGGAACAGTCCTTTGTGTTCCTGACCTGCATCTGATAATGGCTGAACCACATCATCAAGGACAAAAGTTAGTATAATAAAAAATGGCTTTGTTATAAACCATCAAGTGCCATTGAGGACGTCTGTGTTGTGACCTTGTGAACACTGCCAAGTTAAACCTTTTAAGGAAGGTCTTCACCTGTGACCTTGTGAACACTGCCAAGTTAAACCTTTTAAGGAAGGTCAGACCTGCACAGTCCCGACTTAACACCAAAATATTTATCATTGTTACCTCAGAGATCCACTACATCCTCACACAATAATAATTCTTGGCTTTTCCACAACAAAGGCCAGAGGGAAGATGGAGTGGCAAGAGAAGGCCGCCTTATAGTTGTGTGTGATCAAGACTCATTCATCAGTGGCATAGAAGCTCACTATGGCCGAGTCAACATTAAATTAGGATTCTAACTTTGTATAATTTAACGTAGCGACATCGTAATTACCAGTAATGAGCCGTTTGGGCAGTTGGTCTGTTAATACTGTACAGTATGGGAGGAAACTGTAGTATTGTACCTGGAGAAAACTTGCCATGTTTGGTAGTGAGGGTAACATCTGTACCAGGCTGGGGAATGAACCCAGGACACAGTAATGCACCACAAAAGATATACAACTCCTGATGTATCTGAGAGACAATCACCAGTGTTTTGGTATAAAAACAATAAACAATATTTTCTTGGTTCTAAAGTGGTCTAGTTGCTGAATACATTGGACATTTTCCTGCAAATATTTGTATTCCAGGTATTAATCACATGCATTGTCAACTGTCTACCATGGTTAGTACAGTAGTTCTGTCTACAGTACATATAAGACAGATATACTGTAGACAGATGGACAGAAAGATGTAGAGAGATATACCATATTTCCCACCATATAAGACATATTTCTAACCTAACAAATGTCTCCATAATTCACACTACATCATATATAACTGTATACATATACACCAGGTCAAGCTGTGCTATTGTTATTTTTCAAATCGTAGTTTTGGGTAGATATACATAGTTTTGTTCACTTTTTTAGCAGTTACATGCACACACAAGCTTTCTTAGACTGTCAAAAAATTATTATCAAAAGGTAATAAAACACACATTAACTTTTATTATGTCGGCAGGAGTCAGCCCACGAGGGGGGAGCACATCTCTGTCTCCCACATCTTAAGTGAAACAGTTGTCAAATGGCATGCAGTATTTTTCCTTCCTCTTATTTATTATTATTATTATTTTTTTATCCGTTCCTCACATTGGCGAGGGTCAACTGTACTGTACAGGTTATGGAACACATTGCAATTTTTCTCATTTAAATATTTGTTCCTTTTATGAAAGTTTAGCTTAGGTGAACTTTCTTGAGACTATAAACCTTTCATGCTATAACTGTGGTTGCCTTTAATATGGTGAGAAATACAGTACAGTAGGATGGATAGATAGATAGATAGATAGATAGATAGATAGATAGATAGATAGATAGATAGATAGATAGATAGACAGATAGATAGCCTGAAAGTTAGACAGAAAGATAGAACAAAATCATCATCACCACCCAAATCATACACCATCTCCTGCAGTCAGCCTTGTCAGGTTCTAAGATCATTTCTTACAATCTCTCCCCATGTCATTCTTGGCCACCTACCACTGGCTCTCCTCCTCACCACATTTAGACTCATGCACCACTTAACCCAGCTGGTCTCATCCATTCTCCCCACACTCCCGATCTCGGTCTACTTATACGTAAATCTTGGCCGATACTCTCAATACCCGGCCGTCCTCTTAGCTCTGAACGGCGATTCTCATCTTTCAGCGTCACAGTACACATCCACCTCACCATTCTCATTTCAGTTCACTCAAAACTGCATATGTCATCCTCTTTAACTGCCCATGTTTCACGGATATATAACACCACACTTCTCACACCAGTTGTATACATTCTTCCTTTCATGTGATAGGAAAGTCCTCGTGCTGACAATAAAGACAAGAATTCCCTAAACTTCACAACACAGCAGCCTTCAGCACCCCCTCCAGCACTGATCATATCACCCAGGCAGCAGAACTCATCCATGACTCACAACACAGCAGCCTTCAGTACCCTCTCCAGCATTGATCATGTCATCCAGGCAGCAGAACTCATCCATGACTCACAACACAGCAGCCTTCAGCGCCCCCTCCAGCACTGATCATGTCACCCAGGCAGCAGAACCCATCCACACAGTCCAGGGATAATCTTCAGTGTTGAGTTTCTTCAGTCTTGCTGTGGACACATATTCACCTGCACATACACAACACTTACAGTCAGCAACATCCAGCAGTCTGCCAACCACTCCACTGTACCTCTTGTGTACCCACCTTCCTCACTCACTGTACCTCTTGTGTACCCACCTTCCTCATTCACTGTACCTCTTGTGTACCCACCTTCTTCACTCACTGTACCTCTTGTGTACCCACCTTCCTCACTCACTGTACCTCTTGTGTACCCACCTTCCTCACTCACTGTACCTCTTGTGTACCCACCTTCTTCACTCACTGTACCTCTTGTGTACCCACCTTCCTCACACACTGTACCTCTTGTGTACCCACCTTCCTCACTCACTATACCTCTTGTGTACCCACCTTCCCCACTCACTGTACCTCTTGTGTACCCACCTTCCTCACTCACTGTCAATATCTTTCTCACTGATAGCATAGATATGGATAAGACAGACACTTGTATAGATAAAGACAGTCTGACAGATGATATAGATACCAAACAGACAGACTGACTGACATACAGGTATTGAAAGACTGATAGAAAGATATAGATACAGATAGATACAGATAGACAGTTAGACAGACATAAAGACATACCTGTAACAGCAGTGTTTCCATGCTCCAGTTGTTAATTTCACAAGGTTTAGTTGTTAACTCATCTGTAACAAAGAAACAAAAACATTTAATATACACAACAGTTTATGAGAAAAATATGTCCATAAATTAATAGTCATTCAGTAGAGAAGTTGTTTGTTTTATGCAGATTTGGTTTACGTGAACTTTCTTGGGACTGTGAATCTTGCATGCTTGTCATTTTTGCCTTAATATTCCCAGCTAAATTAGTGGTACAATAATACAGTGGCTCAGACAGACAGACAGGTAGAATCACAGTTACACGGCACCTACGGGGATTGAGATGTGCCGGATTAACAGGCTTTCCCATTAGTTCAAACTCGCTCTTGGGACCCCCAATAAATCCTACAATGCACAGTGCTACAGGCTGACCTTGCAAATTCATGTCTCAGAAAAATATATATTTTTAGCACTTAATAAACTCTATATAATGATGTGGTTTATTAATAAAAAAATATAATACAACACAAAGGTACAACTTTACATGCTGATTAAGGATCTGGGTTCACAGTTTAAAAATTAAGGTAATTAGAGTTAATTAATGACCTTTGAAAAAATTAAAGATATTAGATAATTTAAAAAGTCAATTACTCTGTGCCTGCAAGTTTTAAATCACCTGTATATACATTCTCTAAACAATAAATAGATACTGACAGATATTGGTAAGCCATATGGATAGATGTACAGTACACAGATTGACAGACTGACAAATACTTGCATTGATAAATAGATAAAACTGACTGAGACAGGTATTTATAGATAGATATTGGTAGAAAATAGATAGATATACTGATAGGCACAGAAAGACAGACATAAACAGTTAGATCAGTGGTTCCCAACCTCTTCCATTCTGTGACCCATACAAAATATGATAACTTCCGTTGCCCAAGTCTAAATCTTTCTTCGATGAAACAAACTAAACGTCACTGGAATGAGCAGTTGGATATGATACTTTATTATTATTAGTGGTATATACAGTACCAGTAGCTACATAAAATAGAACTACCACACAATAAAAGATTCCAAGTCATGGATAGTGTATGTGAACCTCTGTTGTGTCTGCAGTAAATGCTGTGTATTATAATCTCACATAAATAAACTCAACTCCACAACAACTCGGGTAATCAAAACTAAGGACGCTGTGCATGTGTGTATAATTTACGCACATGCAAAAAGAACATTCAAAAAGTTAATTAAAACTCAGTGGGTTGGATGACATTGTTTTTTGTCACCAATTGTGGCATCAGTGGTTTAGTCACAGTCAGGGCACAATGGATGCCATCTTCCACAAAGTGTCGATAGTGCTGTTACTATTTGATGCTCAACAGCGTGAAAATACCCACTTCACAGAGACAGGTAGACAAGAATGACAGAAGCACTGGGATAACCAGTTTGTTGATAAAAAAAGTAGCGGCCCATTGCCACCCAAAACTCTGTCAAGCATCATTAGCTCAGAAGGTTTAAAACAAGGGTCAGCAACCTTAATACACGAATTAGCAACATTGTAAATAAGAAATCAGCCATCACACAGTGTAGTTATGCAATATGTATTAAATTTACAAAAATAAAACTTGAAATTGGGCATTAAGAAATAAAGAACTAAACTACAGCTCCTCCCGACTTACGACCTACTCAACTTACGTCCACCCGCACTTACGACCTGCCTCAGTCGTACCAAAATTTGGTCAAATTATGCATTTTCGAGTCCCAAAGTCAGTACACAGACAAAGTTTTATCTGTAATTCACTTTAAAATGGCTGGCAAGCTTAAAAGTGAGTGTTTTGTGATGCTGAGATGAAAAAGAGACACCCATTTTCGATTTTCTATGTATTATTTAAGCATTTCCGACTTACGGCCATTTCGACTTACGACCTGGATGTCGGTCCCTAACCCCGTCGTAAGTCGGGGAGCAGCTGTATATACTGTACCAGTACTGTATTCAGACAAGTACAGTAATAGTACTATACAGAAGTTTTGTTTCAGCATCCTAGTGGGTGGTAATAAATAATAATACAATACAACATAAAAATTATGTTTCACATTGAACAATACAGAGGAAATAGTTACTATGATGCGCATTCAATTAGACAGAATAGAATATCCTCTGCCAATTTGTGAAATCTGGTTCAAATTTAGTAAAAGCTGCTACCACAATTGCCTTTCTAATGATTGTTAGTGAGCTTTAAGTGTTACAGTACAGTACAGCACAGTTAAGCAACGTTAGTACTTAGATGGGTGACTGCCTGGCTCTAAGAGCACCACATGCTGCTGGCATAAAGACTCTACTGGTAATAAGTATCTCATGACTTGGTCAGCTGTCCTTGGTCAAATTGTCTGAATATTATCTTTAACCTTATCAATATACGGCTGACAATGACTGTCCACGTCTGCTTAAAAACAAAAGTATTTGAAGCAGATTTTCAACAGTAATTGTTACAATTACTAGCATTGTCAGTTATAATTTACCAGTTTAACAAAGAGTTTCACATTAGGTGTTTCCTGCATCAAGTGTTCCAACATGCTTATCTTACCTTATCAACTTAGCCGGCCGCTCATCACATATTTTGGATGCTATACTGCCGGCCACAAACACTGTGGACCCCTGGTTTAAACTCTGGCACTCTGCTAGGAGGGTCAAGCCTTGCTTAGTTTTATTATGAACTCACATGGTTTAAATTACTCCCATGATCAACAGGTGGGGACCACTGACTGTTAGATAGACAGAAAGATATAAAAAATGAAGACAGACAAATGACTAACAGCAGCAGCACAGTTACAGCAACTTGTCTTAAGAGTTTGACGAGCACATAGAGTTCCGGTATAGGCTATGAGAGCTGTTCCTATAGTTTACCTTGCCATAGGTGGTGGTGCTAGTAGTGGTGATAGTGCTGGTGGGAGCTCTTGTTCCATGCTCCAGTTATCATTTTCATCTGTTATGGATCAGTTTAATTTCCCAAAGTTTTGTTGTAACATCTCCTCCTGTAACAAACAAAATATTATATTTACTATAAAGAAATTGGGGAGGTTAGGTTAAGTTTACTTTAGAAATAACCACTTGTTAATACATTTTCACAAACTACTACAGTGTCCACTATATAACACAGTGAAATTGAGGCATTTTTATAATACGTAGTTTTCTATGAAAAATCGGCCACGGGTCAGTCGTCAATAATTACCATAAAATATACCAGTATTTACATGTATAAAATATATACCATGGTAAATATTCGTCCATTGGCTGTCCTCAGGTTTTGATACACAAATAGTTTTATGGTGTGTTTTAGTCAAATCTGACATATGTTTCTGGTGCAAATTAATGGCTTTTGAAAAAATTTAAATTTTAAACATTTACAAAGCCCAGTTAATAAAATCAAACTGCCAAATTTATTAGCCTGAAATCTGTAAATTGCAAAAAAGTTATTGTAAACCACATAGTGTGAAATAAGTACTGTACTTGTAGCGCAATGTTTGTGTGATGGAATAACATAATCAGATACTGTACAACCATTTTAAAGCGCTGCATTACACTTCACTATTTCTTTGCACTTCCCTTCAAGATTTACATACCGGGTAATCTCATTTTGTAATCATAGACAAAGCTAAAATACATGGTATATATATTAATAGGTAGGGATTATCTCTTGAATTGGGTGTAAATAATCTTAGGTACGACTTATATTATGAGCTGGGTACGAGGTGTCTTGGGTACAAGATGACCCGGTAATATTGTACTTTCGGACATAGCGCGCCCGTAAAGTTTTTAACCACTGAATCATTTAGGTTAGTCTAAGCTAGGCCTACACCACTGAGTCATTTAGGTTAGTCTAAGCTAGGCCTACCGGTTTTGTTAGATTTGTTGACTCGTTTTCGTTTTCTCCCCCACCAAAAAACCCTGATTTCCCAGGCTCTCCCCCATTATTGTTGGGGGCAGAGGGGGGGGGGGGGGGGGACAAAACTAGCAATTTCCGCCAAAAACTAAGGTGAGATTCATTTAAAACACAAAAGTACACCGGAAAAACATATTGGTCAACCCCTTGGGACATTTACCGATGACCCTAATCCACTATATTACACGGTATATAAAGATAAACCAAAGTGTTCACTGTGTGTTACTGTACTGAGTCTTGTTGTCACCTCAACACGGCCACACATCATGTTAACTCACCAAGAGGGGGGAGGAAGGCTCACACATTAATATTTACTCAAACAAAAATACACAAGACGACCACGTCTTAACTATTACCTTAACACGACCATACATACATTACACACACAAACATCATGTTAACTCACCCCGAGGGGGGAGGAAGGCTCACAAATTAACATTTACTCACAAAATTAACAACAATAAACATGACCACGTTAGTTGTTGTATTGCTACAACTTGTCCGATTAGCTCTCTTATTTTTCAGTAATTACAAGTTTTTATTATTATTACCATAATGAAAAAATAGTAATAAATATTACATTATATAATGAATTAAAATTTAATAATAATGTTTATTATTGATTAAATTCCCCTTAATAGTGATATATTAATATTAAACTAAACTTAAGTCAGTGGTCGAAGAACAGAATAATTTGACAGCATTTACAAATTCACTAAAATAAATTTAAACAATAACATTTTGTGTTAACCATAGTAAGTTTATTTATTAATATTTTATTAATATAACACTATATATAAGCTTATAACAACATAATATACTCGTTATTTTAACTATTCATAATAATATTATTAACTGTAACTATTAGTCTCAAACTACATAATTATTCAGCAATAATTAAAAAATAATTACGTATAATATAGAAAGTTAATAATGATCAAATACTAATTATATTATTATTGTTTAAGTTCTTGAATGATGAGTACCGTGAATCGTGCACCATTTCGTCTTGTTGACCCGAGACACATGAGAAGGGTGTATGACTACCTCAGTACCTCTCACTATCATGCCCTGTTGGCCCGAGACACATGAGAAGGGTGTATGACTACCTCAGTACCTCTCACTATCATGCCCTGTTGGCCCAAGACACATGAGAAAGGTGTATGAATACCTCAGTACCTCTCACTATCATGCCCTGTTGGCCCGAGACACATGAGAAGGGTGTTTGAATACCTCAGTACCTCTCACTATCATGCCTTGTTGGCCCGAGACACATGAGAAGGGTGTATGAATACCTCAGTACCTCTCACTATCATGCCCTGTTGGCCCGAGACACATGAGAAGGGTGTTTGAATACCTCAGTACCTCTCACTATCATGCCCTGTTGGCCCGAGACACATGAGAAGGGTGTATGAATACCTCAGTACCTCTCACTATCATGCCTTGTTGGCCCGAGACACATGAGAAGGGTGTTTGAATACCTCAGTACCTCTCACTATCATGCCTTGTTGGCCCGAGACACATGAGAAGGGTGTTTGAATACCTCAGTACCTCTCACTATCATGCCTTGTTGGCCCGAGACACATGAGAAGGGTGTTTGAATACCTCAGTACCTCTCACTATCATGCCTTGTTGGCCCGAGACACATGAGAAGGGTGTATGAATACCTCAGTACCTCTCAC
The DNA here is from genome assembly GCA_958450375.1 of Homarus gammarus. Taxonomy (NCBI): domain Eukaryota; kingdom Metazoa; phylum Arthropoda; class Malacostraca; order Decapoda; family Nephropidae; genus Homarus; species Homarus gammarus. Next base: position 88,088 of record CAUDMG010000177.1, read on the forward strand.
TATCATGCCCTGTTGGCCCGCGACACATGAGAAGGGTGTTTGAATACCTCAGTACCTCTCACTATCATGCCCTGTTGGCCCGAGACACATGAGAAGGGTGTTTGAATACCTCAGTACCTCTCACTATCATGCCCTGTTGGCCCGAGACACATGAGAAGGGTGTATGAATACCTCAGTACCTCTCACTATCATGCCCTGTTGGCCCGCGACACATGAGAAGGGTGTTTGAATACCTCAGTACCTCTCACTATCATGCCCTGTTGGCCCGAGACACATGAGAAGGGTGTATGAATACCTCAGTACCTCTCACTATCATGCCCTGTTGGCCCGCGACACATGAGAAGGGTGTATGAATACCTCAGTACCTCTCACTATCATGCCCTGTTGGCCCGAGACACATGAGAAGGGTGTATGAATACCTCAGTACCTCTCACTATCATGCCCTGTTGGCCCGCGACACATGAGAAGGGTGTTTGAATACCTCAGTACCTCTCACTATCATGCCCTGTTGGCCCGAGACACATGAGAAGGGTGTATGAATACCTCAGTACCTCTCACTATCATGCCCTGTTGGCCCGAGACACATGAGAAGGGTGTATGAATACCTCAGTACCTCTCACTATCATGCCCTGTTGGCCCGAGACACATGAGAAGGGTGTATGAATACCTCAGTACCTCTCACTATCATGTCCTGTTGGCCCGAGACACATGAGAAGGGTGTATGAATACCTCAGTACCTCTCACTATCATGTCCTGTTGGCCCGCGACACATGAGAAGGGTGTTTGAATACCTCAGTACCTCCCACTATCATGCCCTGTTGGCCCGAGACACATGAGAAGGGTGTATGAATACCTCAGTACCTCTCACTATCATGTCCTGTTGGCCCGAGACACATGAGAAGGGTGTATGAATACCTCAGTACCTCTCACTATCATGCCCTGTTGGCCCGAGACACATGAGAAGGGTGTTTGAATACCTCAGTACCTCTCACTATCATGCCCTGTTGGCCCGAGACACATGAGAAGGGTGTTTGAATACCTCAGTACCTCTCACTATCATGCCCTGTTGGCCCGAGACACATGAGAAGGGTGTATGAATACCTCAGTACCTCTCACTATCATGTCCTGTTGGCCCGAGACACATGAGAAGGGTGTTTGAATACCTCAGTACCTCTCACTATCATGCCCTGTTGGCCCGAGACACAAGAGAAGGGTGTTTGAATACCTCAGTACCTCTCACTATCATGTCCTGTTGGCCCGAGACACATGAGAAGGGTGTTTGAATACCTCAGTACCTCTCACTATCATGCCCTGTTGGCCCGAGACACATGAGAAGGGTGTATGAATACCTCAGTACCTCTCACTATCATGCCCTGTTGGCCCGAGACACATGAGAAGGGTGTATGAATACCTCAGTACCTCTCACTATCATGTCCTGTTGGCCCGAGACACATGAGAAGGGTGTATGAATACCTCAGTACCTCTCACTATCATGCCCTGTTGGCCCGAGACACATGAGAAGGGTGTTTGAATACCTCAGTACCTCTCACTATCATGTCCTGTTGGCCCGAGACACATGAGAAGGGTGTATGAATACCTCAGTACCTCTCACTATCATGCCCTGTTGGCCCGAGACACATGAGAAGGGTGTTTGAATACCTCAGTACCTCTCACTATCATGTCCTGTTGGCCCGAGACACATGAGAAGGGTGTATGAATACCTCAGTACCTCTCACTATCATGCCCTGTTGGCCCAAGACACATGAGAAGGGTGTTTGAATACCTCAGTACCTCTCACTATCATGCCCTGTTGGCCCGAGACACATGAGAAGGGTGTATGAATACCTCAGTACCTCTCACTATCATGCCCTGTTGGCCCGAGACACATGAGAAGGGTGTTTGAATACCTCAGTACCTCTCACTATCATGCCCTGTTGGCCCGAGACACATGAGAAGGGTGTATGAATACCTCAGTACCTCTCACTATCATGCCCTGTTGGCCTGAGACACATGAGAAGGGTGTTTGAATACCTCAGTACCTCTCACTATGATGCCCTGTTGGCCCGAGACACATGAGAAGGGTGTATGAATACCTCAGTACCTCTCACTATCATGCCCTGTTGGCCCGAGACACATGAGAAGGGTGTACGAATACCTCAGTACCTCTCACTATCATGCCCTGTTGGCCCGAGACACATGAGAAGGGTGTTTGAATACCTCAGTACCTCTCACTATCATGCCCTGTTGGCCCGAGACACATGAGAAGGGTGTTTGAATACCTCAGTACCTCTCACTATCATGCCCTGTTGGCCCAAGACACATGAGAAGGGTGTTTGAATACCTCAGTACCTCTCACTATCATGCCCTGTTGGCCCGAGACACATGAGAAGGGTGTTTGAATACCTCAGTACCTCTCACTATCATGCCCTGTTGGCCCGAGACACATGAGAAGGGTGTTTGAATACCTCAGTACCTCTCACTGTCATGCCCTGTTGGCCCGAGACACAAGAGAAGGGTGTTTGAATACCTCAGTACCTCTCACTATCATGCCCTGTTGGCCCGAGACACATGAGAAGGGTGTTTGAATACCTCAGTACCTCTCACTGTCATGCCCTGTTGGCCCGAGACACAAGAGAAGGGTGTTTGAATACCTCAGTACCTCTCACTATCATGCCCTGTTGGCCCGAGACACATGAGAAGGGTGTTTGAATACCTCAGTACCTCTCACTATCATGCCCTGTTGGCCCGAGACACAAGAGAAGGGTGTTTGAATACCTCAGTACCTCTCACTATCATGCCCTGTTGGCCCGAGACACATGAGAAGGGTGTTTGAATACCTCTCACTACCATGTCCCGTTGGCTCGAGACACACATGAGAATGGAGTTTGAGTACCTCTCACTATCATGTCCTGTTGTACACTATTGGGGTTGTGGTAATATAAAATATTCAGCAATAGTTTAAATACTTACTGTATATCTCATTCTGTAAGATATTTATGTTTAGGGCACATCATGGCCAAGTGTATACAGTTATACTGCCCTTTAATTGGTCACTTAATACTGGGTTTACTTATTAACCTAGGGACGCTGCCACCAGACCACTGGACAGTATGTGTAGTTGTTCTTTGGGGAGCTGGCAAAGAAGTCTAGCAGTGTGAGTTTACTGTAGCAATGTGAGTTTGTGTTTTTCATTCATCAAAGTTGAGGGTGGAAGGAAGGGTAAAACACCAACCAGTAGTTTTAACTAAATTATTTTAGACATAATAAAAATACTGCACTCAGTCACAATACAAAAATAGTTGACCTTCCCCAAGCAGTTAAGGTCACTGCACCACACAAAAAATAACTTACCATCTCCCATAATTAAGGTCTCTTCTTCTCCATACAAAATAACTGACCTAATACTATCAGTACACACACTTAACATTATATACACAGACACTGATATAATACAACATACAACAGTACCTTGAGTTTTCCTTTAATAATATCAGTACACACACTTAACATTATATACACACACACTGGTATAAAATAACAAACAAATTACCTCTTTAGAGTGTCTATTGTTTTCTGTGAACTACCCAATAGAAAACTTAGAGATTCCCTTAGTGCAGTGAGTGTGAACGTTATGCAGCTGTAATAAGTGTCACAAGAGATTATAGGGACCTGTACTAATGTATGCAGTACACAGTATTTACATATTGTAGTGGATTCCTCCCCTACAAACGCCGTGTGTAGCTGACTAGCCGACCCTCTTCGAATTCCCCAGCCTGCGCCTCGTGGTCAAGGTCGGCAACCGGCGCCACCTACATAGCGGAGGTCAACTATCAACCCACGCCTACTCCCGCTATATAAGACCTCACGTGGCCATGACCTACCTCTTTCTACCTACAGCCACCAGCAAGCAACACCTCCTCCTCCGCTCCTGCCTGGTGGCCCTCTCTCCCGCTGGCGACCCACAAGCTGGTCCTCCTCTGAGCATCCTCACCAACCAGCTCTCCCTACTCAATGCTTGTAACCATACAATATGTATACAGAGAGCACATTGTGAGTTTCCTTTCTCCATCCCATCCTGGGTGTGAACCAATATCTTAGAAACCCCACAAATGGTGACCCCCGGAGATTCACACTCACACAGGATGAAGGAGAAACTGATTACTCTCCCAGTCTTCAAGCAACATGGAAGACTGGCTAATCCACACAGAGGCAGCTCTCATCAGCTCTACAACTACTGTCTCCACACTGCAGGTTAGACATCCTAGAGCAGCTCTGCTACTCTAAGCAGACAGCTGCTCCTCTTCCTGCCCGAAGCACCACGTCCTACCGACCCCAACACACCCGTCCTGCCTCAGACGCCGCCCCCGGCCCAGCAATACTCCCTGCCACTGTCCTGGACCCTCCTCCTGATGCGGCCCCTCCTACGCTCCTGCCTGGCAGACCCTGCTCCTGACGCGGACCCACACACCCCTCTTTTCTCCCTCAGGTACTCCCTACTACTGTCCTGCACCCTGCTGCTGTTGTGGACCCTGCTGCTGACTTGCACCTGCTGCTGTCATGCACCCTGCTGCTGTCATGGACCCTCTTCCTGATGCAGCCCCTGCTCCTGACACGGACCCACACACCCCAGCAGGCGCTACTGAGGACTCTGTACCTGCCGCGAGAGAAGCACCTCATTCCTCGCCTCCACAACCCTCCTTCTCCCTCTCTTCTTCCAGAGATCTCGTTTATCTAGACAGTGTCTCCCATAGCTGCCGGCTCATCAACGCCCTCGCCGTTATGTCTCACATGTGGTATACAACCCTGCCAACAACAAGTCTCCTGCACAGCCCGTTATGCCTCACATGTGGGATGCAACCCTGCAGACAACAAGTCTCTTACACCGCCTGGAGGGAAGGGGGAGTATTGTAGTGGATTCCTCCCCTACAAACGCCGTGTGTTGCTATCAATGATAAAAACACTCTGGTAGCACCACACAGCCTCTATCAATACTATAAAACACTCTGGCAGCACCACACAGCCTCTATCAATACTATAAAACACTCTGGCAGCACCACACAGCCTCTATCAATACTATAAAACACTCTGGCAGCACCACACAGCCTCTATCAATACTATAAAACACTCTGGCAGCACCACACAGCCTCTATCAATACCATAAAACACTCTGGCAGCACCACACAGCCTCTATCAATACTATAAAACACTCTGGTAGCACCACACAGCCTCTATCAATACTATAAAACACTCTGGCAGCACCACACAGCCTCTATCAATACTATAAAACACTCTGGCAGCACCACACAGCCTCTATCAATACTATAAAACACTCTGGCAGCACCACACAGCCTCTATCAATACTATAAAACACTCTGGCAGCACCACACAGCCTCTATCAATACTATAAAACACTCTGGCAGCACCACACAGCCTCTATCAATACCATAAAACACTCTGGCAGCACCACACAACCTCTATCAATACTATAAAACACTCTGGCAGCACCACACAACCTCTATCAATACTATAAAACACTCTGGCAGCACCACACAGCCTCTACAAGTGCTAAAATCACTCTGGCAGCACCACACAGCCTCTGTCAATACTGTTAATAAGACGAAATGCCTTTGATTCCACTCTATCTAACAGTTGGCCAGAAGAGGAGCCACCCCCGATATGAGAGCAGTACTCCAAGTTAGGATGAATAAATTCCTTATATACTTGAAGCAACTGCTTAGAAGTGAAGAGCTACAGCATCTGTACAGCATTCCCAGCTTTCAGGAGGCAGCTTTAGCAATGTTGAGGATGTGTGGCTTCCATGACATATCAGAGGAAATGGTGAGGCCTAGCATATCTATTTTACAATTTGGCAGAATGATTGCATCCTGAAATGAGATTGGTGGGAGATCATCTAATTTGGAAAGTGTAATTGTTAAATATATGTAGTCTGGGTCGACAGTTCTGTGACAGTGCATTTGTCTTATGTTATTGACATTTTTACTCTCCATTAAGAGTCACACTCAGGTGTAGGACTGACATTATTAATGGTTCTCAGGTAGTGGGAGGTAGTAAATCTTTACTTGAACATTACTGTATATTTAAAATATGTAAAATCGGTAGAGACTAATGAACATGTCTATGCTGATGTTTACATATTCTCAAGAGCCAAATGTTATTTAAGCAAATTAATTATAAGCAAACCCAATGGTCTTATTTGAGCAGACTTTGGTCATTAAATTTGAGTTTTATTGTTACTGTCAGGTGGGGGAGACAACATGATGTATCACATGCCTCGAGTTGCTGGAAGAAAGAAATTGAGAATATATTCTTTGAACGATTTAAATATATGATAGAGTGGACTAAGAATTTCTGTATTTACCTCCATCAAATTATAAATAAAGTCAAATAATTAAACATGGGACCTTCAGTACCCAGATTAAAAACCTTTCCAGGGACCCCTTTCTTACCACTCGGCTTCTCTCACTTGCTTGAAGCAGTGGTGGTGCAGGATGTGGCTTGGTGTCACATCGTCGTCATGGGTCACAGTGATGATGGGGGTGGCGGCGGTCGCAATGCCACACCTGAATGCGGAGACAGTTTTATGGTATCCGGCAAATGTCTCCATCGCCAGGCTGTCTTCGACAAAGTCTTTCACCACCATCCAGCTTGCTAGTGGGATCATCTGTGCCATGAAGGCCACCCAGACGGAGTGGTCGTACACGTTTACCTACGAGAACAGCACCTGTTCCCTCTATGACGTGAAAATCACCGGGTATGGAGACGAGTCCAGCCTAGGTGACACCAGACCCTCCTGGACTCGACTAAGTGATGGTAAGACTACCTGACCAGTGCTAATGACTCACCATACCTATTATTTCCTCACTTTATGCCTTATCCTGGAGTTACTTCATATACCCAACCATTTGGCCATATTTTAAGGTGATTTGCTCAACATCAAATTGTTTTGTCTATTTCAAACAGGGATGCTACTATAGTATGCAGAGTACCAAGTTGGATTTGGTCTACCAGGATATTTACACTGTAGCGTGTGGTCTACCTAGCATCCATTAACTGGAAAAGGTTAAGTTAGGTAGACCACATACTGTATTAGCACCAACCAGATTAATAAAATCTTATTGTTTTATGGAGTAATTAATGTGTCAGTGATTCAATTATACGTTAAGCTTTTTTACTAATATGATCTCGAGCGAACTAAGGGGACACATCCACACAGGGACCAGAAGTGTATTGTTGACGGTCAGGTCGAGCACTTGCTATTGGTTAAGTGTGTTTGTGAAGCAGCCAGAGACTCGGCATCACTGGAGTAATTAAGAAGGCCAGTGTTAATTCAGGGTTCCTTCACATGGTTATCTTATGAGTTATTAATAAGTAAACATATCATAAAGGGAAGCTAAACATCTTCCAAGCAGTGTTGGAAGCACAAGCTTTAAGACCTTTTCCTACAGTAATTAATGAGTTGCTTTTACTTGCTATTATAGAGACAATGACCTCCATTCTACCAACACCTGCCAATCCTGCGACAACAACCGCTGTTCCTGCGACAACAACCGCTGTTCCTGCGACAACAACCGCTGTTCCTGCGACAACAACTGCTGTTCCAGCGACAACAACTGCTGTTCCAGCGACAACAACTGTGGTTACAGTGGCAACAACCGCTGTTCCAAAGACAAAATCCACTGATTCAGTGACAACAACTGCCGTTCCAAGAACAATGACTGCTGTTCCAACAACGACGACTGCCATTCCAACTACAACAGCCACCATTCCAGCAACCTGCTCTGCTCTCTTCGAGTTTGTCACTGACTTGGGCTGTGTTTACCTACACCACACGGCCATGAATTGGGTTAACGCCCAAGCTTACTGTGTCCAGCATGGGGCCGACCTTCTGGTGACTCATCACTTCACAGCTCTACAGCAGTACCTCCTACCTCACTTAAATCACCGTAAGTATGATACGAGCGGATCTTAATTTGTTTTCATTATTGTAGCTATTCTGGCAGGAAAAAAAGTTCTCTGTAGATAAAAGTAATACTGTACAGCATAATAAGGCAATAAGCTTTATTATTTGTTAAAACAGCTACGACACACGCACACCCTCATGGATTTTGGACACCTGTATTAATAGACGTCATAACATCTTCCCAAACAATTTTGAAAGGCATATTTATTAGAATAATATCCAAGACAAATATTTTGAGGCTCTTATTAGCATCAGAGTTTAGTTGGACATTTATAGACCTTCGGCGTACGAGATGACATTACAGAGTGTATTACCCGCCAACACAGACAAATATCGGTGCTACTATAGCATGCGGTCTACAAGATATTTATCATAGGTTAATTAGGTAAGGTTAACTTAGGTCAAGTTAGGTAAGGCTAGGTCAAGTTAAGTTAGATCAGATCAGGTCAGGCTAGGCAAGGTTAGATAAAGTTAGGTTAGATTAAAGATATCTTTGTAGACTGCACTCTACAGTAGCAGCCAAATATCTTCTTCCCCCTCAGAGATGTGGGTGGGAGTCAAATCCAAGAAATGGTTGGATGGTCAGAATGTGGCAGCGGGTGAGTGGAAGTCTGGTAACCCAGATGGCGAGGCCGATGACTGTGCCAGGATGAAGGCATCAGGAGGCATGCACCTGTTGGCTGACATCACCTGTGACTTTACCTTCCTGGTACTGTGTCAACATGACCTCTAACACACTGTAATTTGACATAAGTACCAGTGATGTTTTGTGTGGCGGTGTGGTAGAAGTAGTAGTGGTGGTGTGCTTGCAGTGGTCTGGGTGGTTGTGGATCAATCCTTTTCTACTTTCCTTTCTCTTCTATTTTACATCTTTCTATCATCTTTTATTATCATCTTTCACTTCTTTCCATTATCTTTCACATTCTCTGTCTCTCTCTGCATCTTTCCAGCAGTTACAACTACAGTACATCACCCTCTTACAGTAGCTGGACTAGGGTCAGTATATACAAGAGAAGCAGCTGAGGTCCTAACTTGGAGGAGCACGGTCCGGTATATAAGACAAAGAATTAACATTGTTGTAACTAAAGTCAAGGATGTTTTACTATGTTAAGAAATATGAATAAAATACCTGTAATTATTCCTATTATTATCAACCATCACATCTGTTTGTATTAATCTTTGTTTATTGTACTCCAAGACGTGGCGAGATGTTCACCCCAAGTACACTGTTTTATCTTATATACAGTACTGTACTGCATTATACCTTGGGATTCAATGGGATATATACAGTACCGGGTACTCAGATCACAGAAACAAACTACAAATTATTATTGTTATTTATTATGAATAGAACACATCAGCTGGTGTAAGTAGATATGTTTAACTCGAGTGTTTCAGGTGTGTTGTTTACTGGTCATACAATGTCAACAGTAATTAATGGACAGCAATCAGTCTCTTGCTATAAAGTCTTCACATTATAGAATTTGTAAAGAATCACTTTTATTAACTCTGGTGTTTGGTTAGTTAAGTAAATGACCAGAATATATTACTGTCCATAAACAAGAGGGTACTGAACATTATTACAATCTATAAAGCAAATTTGTTAATGTTTTCCTCACTCTAGACAGACAATACAAGGTAATTATTTAAATGTTATTGTCTCAAAGGTGTTACCATAAACATTCCTGGTAAATACATCAACATATCTTTAATTCAGAGTTTTATCATTCTTATATGTTATGTCTACCACCAGATGGCTCCCAGACATCCAGATGATCACAGAAACATTCGCACTGTCTAGTCTCATTATGTCTCGATGACGAGTGCACAGTTCATTTTGATAAAGTAATTGATATAATAAAGTTAAGATACTGTACCAGTTTCTATCTATCCGGAAATTACAACAAAATATAAAAAACTGACACAAACAGTTCAACGTGGTAAAAATACCGGGAGTCATTCTTCAATAAATTCTTTTATTGTACACACAAACACACACACACCTAATAGTTACCATTTCTTCATCGACATATTTTCACACATACCTGGAATGTTTGCCTCATTCTGGTTATCGACTAAAGAAAATACAGTACTACTTTCTTCCACTAGATTTTATGAACTGCTTTCCAGTAAATATGAAATACCAAAACGGAACATTTAGCAATCTAAAGTTTTGGTACAGCAGCCAGGACCTCAGGGTTAAGAGTTGCAAGCATCTCACTGGCCTCTCAAGTTTGTCACCAGAGATCCAACTTAAAAATTCAGTAGTATATCAAGTTTTCTCTTTTAAACAAAGCTAAAATTGCAACACAAATAGGTGATATCTCTGTTAGCCGGAACAATTGGTGCAGAGCACTTCCGGGAAGGCAAGATTTCCCTCATCCCCTGAATTTTCCGGGTAATGGAAAAATTTTCTCGGAAGTTCCAGAAAATGCCCATTACATCATCTCTCAAACTCAGAAAAATCTTCCCATCCCCGGAATTTTCTGAGTACCGGCAATATTTTCTGGGAAATTTCCGGAAAATGTACCCCTCGGAAAATTGTTCCCAAAGCCGGAATTTTCCGGAAAATTCCAGCTTTGGGAATGATTTTCCGAGAAAATTTCAATTCCGGCTATTGGAGAGTTCCGGGTTTGAGGGATTCTGGCTAACGGAGATATTACTGTACTGTAATATAAACAGCACATTAAGAAAAGTTTTACAATTATTCAGTGCCTGGTCAAATGGTCACCCTGCCTGCCCGAGAAGATCAACAGAAGTGGTTCCCAAACAATGACACGATGTGACTTTCAGCCGACACTCTTTCAGTCCTTAGCCCCATAGAGGGTCACTAACTCACTCCACTTGTCTGAGTCCAGTGTTCCATGTCAACCTGACTTACTTCAGTGGTGGCAACTTCTTAAGCACGATTTTCTGGATCAACGGTGAATTTCTACACTAGTGACATCAATGAGTTAAAATGACATTGATCATAAGGTCACATAGAATTATCAACAATAGGTACTTTTGGCCATCTCCTTAACTGCTTGGACAAAATTTCCAATTGTTTCTTTTGTGGACTTACAACTGTGTGTCTTGGGTGTAAATTGTGTCAGGGTCCCACAGCCTGTGTTCCTGAATGCCATGTACTGTACTGTGTCAGATCAAATTTTCAGAAGACAACTCTGAAGTGATCTAAATAACCATATTAGAAGATGTTGAAGTATTAATTTCTAAGAAGAGATCATTTTCTTTTTATTGTGAATATGACAAATATTGTAGAGTATACAGTATAAGTGATGGTGAATGTTATGACCAAGGCTCTTCTTTAGCTATATCAATAGGTTCATCTTTAACAGTGACCGCTTCTTCTTTGATGATAACTTCCTCAGGGGCTATACCATCCATCACCCACAGAGCACATTTATTTTTTATCGATGTAACACTTTCTCTCGCTAACTCTTCACACAGAGTATTACCCGATACACCTTGTTGTGTTTCTTTCCGTTTCAATAAACTTAATTTCACACTTAAGGGACAGTCACTTTCATTAGTTGTACTTCCATTACCAGTGTGTAGACTCATGTGACAGGAGAGCGACGACTTCCAACTAAACGCTTCTCCACATTCCTTACACTGAAATGGCTTGTCACCAGTATGAGACCGCATGTGATGCGTTAAATATGATTTCCTGGGGAACTTCTTGTTACACTGGGTGCACTTAAAAGGTTTTTCTCCCGTGTGGATATACATGTGATCCTTTAATCCCGTTTTACACGAATACGTTGCTCCACATTCACTACATATGTATGGCTTTTCACCAGTGTGTATTCTCATGTGTTGACTAAGATTTGATGACCAGCAAAATGACTTTCCACACTCACTACACTTAAAGGGTCTGACACCAGTGTGTTTCTTCATGTGTTGGTTTAAATTACACTTTCTGTTGAAGGCTTCACCACACTCGGTACAAGCAAAAGGTTTCTCGCCAGTGTGAATTATCATGTGGGCACGTTGACGTGACCTGTAGGGGAAGGTCTTCCCACACACATTACAATCAAATATGGTTTTGCTGGAATTCATTTTTGAGAAATGACGAAGCTTGGCTTTAGAAAAAGAAGAAAGATCTTTTAATTTATCACAGATTTTGATGCTGTTGGAACCAAGTTTACAGGCAGGATCGGCCGCCTCTTAAGAGTTCTCTGTTTACTCACAGTATTGACATACAGCATAACTGTATTTAAAGTTATAAAAAAATATGCATTATTTATATTTTTCTATAATAAAGTTTATTACCAGAACTAATAACATATCATAATATAGTATACTGTACTGTATTAATACTTTATATCATCAAACTGTACAGTACATATTGCAAGAGCAGCAACACCGATCACCAACCTAACAGAGACAATACTGTACAGCATTATTAGTCCTGCTACTTCAATAATAAATAAATTAATTCAAACAGTTAAACATAAGATGATATTTAAGTATAGTAGACAGTAAGGTCAAGACCAGCTCACACTGTTGTACGTACACACATAAGTCCTCGGCCCCATGACATTGATAAAGATGAAGCAATAATATTAATAATGTAAGAGCATCAGAATGCACATAAGATAAATTAAAATTTCCAAATCTTATTCTAACATAATTATTATACAGCACATACACAAACTGTATTGAAAAAACAAAGAGATGGCAATACTCTACACCAGTCACATCAACTCAATAATTATATATACTGTACTGTATAATGTTTAAACACAAAATTTCTCTGGTGGTGTTACTTTTGTTCATGTGAAAGTTTCTGATCTTTTACTGCAACAAGATACAGCAAAACCTCCATTTAACAGACTACAAGGAGATGAAAATCCATTAAATCGAGGGTCCGTTAAATGTGAAACTTCCATCTAACGAACTACATAGATAGTCCATTACATCATGGGTCCATCAGAGAGAGGTCCGTTATATGGAGGCTTCTGTGTACTAAAGAATAAAATAATGGAATATGATCTACAATGAGTGGCAGACAGTGACGGTGTTCAGCCGCAAGTCCTTGTCTCTTGATAGATCTTCTAATACTACAATCTGCAGGAAAAAATGAAATGACTTTAATGTACAATCACTTAAAAGATTTATCTGTACTAAATTGTGTTGAGAAAATATGACACAATGGATGAAGGACTCTGACAACCCTACTGAGACAACAGGCATCACAAGTGTTCATTCTGGAATTCATCGACCCCCCCCCCCCCCCCCCCCAAACAGAGATAGTACAGTATTTTGAGTGACTACAAGTATTTCAGAGATCAAACATGGTGGATTCAAACCTTCAAATGACAATCTGTTGAAGGTAATGAAGTGGTGTTTGTAAGTACAATCAGCTAATAAAGTCTGATCACCTCTCCCCCTGAACCACAAACCCCAAGATTCAGACTCATGAACCAGAAGCATTTATGGATAGAATAATGTATCAGTCTACTGTTTCAGGTTCACGAGTATTGTATTGTTTGGTATTACTATTATTTTATATTTGTTGGTGTGCCTAATACTCACCTACCTATACAGTATCTCTTTCTTGGCACTGAATCCTTTTAACCTAACCTAACCTAACCTAACCTCACCCTAGAAATGAAGTGTTTACAAGTTGAGTCACTGTAAGCCGAGTAGTCTCAATGCATTACCTGAAGAGTAGTTCCTCCACCTAATTTCATCATAACATTAAACACCCTGGTGCTTATCTATCCAAACCTAGGTTAATCTTCCAAATAACCTAACATAGCTTAAATTCATCTAATCTAAGAGTTTAACTTAATCTAATCTAACCTAACTTAACATAGCTTCACCTAATCTAACCTAACTTAACACAGCTTCACCTAATCTAACCTAACTTAACATAGCTTCACCTAATCTAACCTAACTTAACACAGCTTCACCTAATCTAACCTAACTTAACCCCCCAGGTAGAGTTGGACTGTTAAATCATCTGATGAACTGGAGGGGAGGGGGGGGGGGGCTAATCTTCAGGTGATCTATTTCAACCAACAAGGTAAAAAACTCATATAAATTAATGCTTACTTCCTCTATGTGCTTTGTGCTCTCCTTTCCAAATTTGTCTTACAGTTTTGAGAAATATTCCAGAATGAATATGTCTCATTAATATTAGTTAACACGCTCATTGTGGGGGCCAGACTAGGTCATTTCTCATTAACCACCCATCACCTTTTGCCAAATCTTTTTATCTTACCATTTAATAGATCACTTCGAGAAACGAAAGAATATACTTGAAGTTAGCGGAACTTTCCAAAAATAAACGCGATATTCGTGATTTATTTGTTGTAATAATCACGAAATTTTCAAAGTCCCAATTTGATGTTATGGCGACACACGTCGCTCTCATTCGTTCGTTTGTGTGTTAGGTCAGGTCAGGTCAGGTCGGGTTAGGTTAGGACGTGGCCTGTTAGGTCAGGTAAGGTTAGGTCAGTACGTAGACCTCGCTTAGGTTAAACATTTCTCCCATGATAAATATATGTTTTCGCGAGTATTCTTGGTGTCTTAGATGATTCCCACACTTATTTTGGGTAAAAATCACTTGTTTTCAGCCCTCTCCACCCTCCACTGTGGCCTCCTACACTGTTGGGGTGGAAGGGGGGGGGGGAGGGGGATAACTAAATAAAAAAGTTATTTGCCCCTAAGATAAATGTCAGAATCATGTAAAACACCAGGAATATTAGAGAAAACATATATTTATCATGGGAAAAAAGGTGATGGATGGTTAACGAGAAATGACTGACTGTGCTGTAATAACTGTCTCTGAGCCTTTACTCGCTGAAGACAAATCACGATAAATGTTGGTGTGTCCGCTTGTTTCCCTACAGAATAAGGATGAAAATATTTAATGACGGTTACCTGGTTAACGTGAACATAAATGAATAACAGAAATCTATGAAAAACTGAATGAAAGAAATATATGAGTGATTTACTATAATATTGATCATCAAATGCATAAGACCTTACCATTTTTAGTTTATACTTTCCAGAGTATAGACAGATTCAATGTAAGGACTCTTTAATGACAGGCTGCTAATTCCCAATGGATATCTATCTACTTACCCATCCATCTATCTACCTACCTACTCATGATATCTTCCATATTTCGTGACTAAGACTTATGACTGGAGGTAATGAGCTGTTAATACTTACCAGAGACATTAGAGAGTCAATCACCCTCAGGTGATAGGCCCAGGTAAACAAGGCTGGACCTGAGGTTAAGAAACAACCACGAACACTACCACTAAAATATTTAAGTTTGCTATTTCTTGTATCAGACTAATCAAAGCTGATTTACACTAACGTTATAATAATATGTTATCTTCGGACAGGTTTTATGTGCATAATTTTGTTTTGTGTTGCTTAAAATAATAAAACGGCCAGGTGATGTATTAGTCGGGTTCATTACCTTAAAGGGCTACATATACCCCCAGAATTCCTTTACGTATATTAGTATTAATTATTTAAATAGATAGGCAGATATTTATTAATGTAAAACTATGATTATCAAAATAGTAGTTATTAATACGATAATATCATTATATATTTTAGATTTCTTGTAGAAATATATAACACTGCCTCGTTATCACTAAAAGAGAGAGAGAGAGAGAGAGAGAGAGAGAGAGAGATTAAATTAACACTTCCTAAATGTTAAGCAGATCTTATCATGACAATAGACACCGTTCATGGTGGGCCAACATGCGGTCTACTACTACTACTAATGTAATGACCACGGTCATACACGTCAGTTAACGTAATATCAGACGATTCATATTACGCTCAATAGCCCACAAAACATGTAGCTATGCTTTCTTATTGCAGTTCCCCATCTGAGGAGTCCGTTTTCTCAGCGCTTCAGGACGCCTGAGTCTGTAGTGGATTCCTCCCCTACAAGCACCGAACCTTCTCGAATTCCCCAGCCTACGCCTTCAGCGCCGCCCAGGGAGCGGGGGTCAACTATCTACCACGCCTACCCCGGCCGTATAAGGCCTGACACTGCTGTGACCAGCCCCTCTTTCTACACAGTGCCACCAGCAAGCAACACCTCCTCCGCTCCAGCCAGCGACCTTGGCGTCCCTCAAGCCGCGTGCCCTCACTCTGGGCACCCTCACCACCCAGCTCTCTCTACTCAACGCTTGTTACCATGCTACCTACCCAGCAACAAGCTGCATTGTACATCCAATACAATATGTATACAGTGAGCACATCGTGAGTTTCCTTTTTCCATCCCATCCTGAGTGTGAACCAATATCTCATAACTCCACAAGTCCTCCGTTTTCTCTCAATCTGGAATGTACCCGAGACTTCATTATTCCTTAGTAATGACAGAATATGAAATTGCAACTGTGGTTGCAATTGGTGAGGCAACCTAGATATGTCTGTTTACAGTTGGAACATTCAAGATCCATTGTGAGTGGTGTTGAAAGCTTCAACTGTCCTTATTGTTAGTAAAACTTATCAAGTAAGTGAGTGTCTGGTTTGTCAGTTAGAGTGGCCTATTTTATGTCGTCACTGGGAATATCCTGAATTTCCTATCGCTACTGAAGTTATATTATTTTGTCGCCCAAACATCAGGAAATCTGATGTTTGAAGTTTAGTGAGTGCCAGTTATCTAATTTAGAAAGTCATATACTACTGAACAGTTGAAAATGTTCAAAGGAGGGCCACTAGACTGGTGCCTGCACTTCGGCACCTCAGCTACCCTGAGAGATTGGAGCGCCTGAACTTGCCTAGCTTATACTACAGACGGGCAAGGGGCGACCTAGTTGAGGTGTATAAGCATCTGAGGGGGCACTACTCAGTTGAGTGTCCTTACTTGGAACTGGCGGACGCTCGCCCCACAAGGGGTCACAGCTCAAGATTGAAGAAGCCGCAAGTCGAGAAACCTGTGAGGGCAAACTTTTTCGGAGTGAGAGTTGTAAACTCTTGGAACAATCTACCAGAGAGTGTTGTGACGGCACCGAGTGTGAGCTTTTTCAAGACAAGACTTGACCAACACTGGAGCAGGTTCAGGTACATTCAGGAGCCGGTGCATGCCCAGTATTTGCCAACAGTGCGTGACAGAGACGTGACCGATCGCCCAAGAAGCTAACAGGCCGATGAGTGGCGAAGAGGGTAAAAATAAAAGTAAAAAAGTTCCTGTCAGACTCAAAATTCTCCAAGACTTAACAGCTGTTTTGACCTGGAGTGTGGTCAGGCGAGTAGAGTTGCTAGTGCATATATAACTCGGCCCATTACACCAACAGAGACGTGACCGACCGTCCAAGCGACTAACGAGCCGATCAAAGAGGAGAAGGTAACGGTAAGGTATAGTTAAAGATAGACTACATACAGTCTGTAGTGACCTTATTTAATTATGCTGTTAAGGAAATGTTGCTTTTTATTCTCATTAATGGGTATTTTTCTTTCATCTGATCATCTATAGTTTTAATAACTTTAAATAGATGCAGTTCTATGTTGTAAGAAGGTGACTTTTTAGCGTAACTTGCTGGTGATGATAAGTCGATAAGGAAGTGAAAACCATATAAAACGACGAGATTATATTTATAGACATTAATATATCCTTTAAACGTCCTTCCCTCAACTCTCTATACTAAACAACACCATTTACCTTTTGGTGAATTAAGAAATATATTATTTCGAGATCTTTAAGAATTTGTCGCTAAAACCTTGAACGTTAAACAAAGTTTGAATTCCCACAAACTCAAAATAATTTGTTTTAATTTCCGGAGAGTGAGGCGTCGATATCCTGAGGTAATTGAATCAAAACACGAAGGGAATATTTATGACCTGAAGGGGTTTTTTAGGCCTGGATAACGGTTTCTAAAGTTACAATGTTTTTATTTTAGAGTTGGATAAGAGGTTTTGTATTTACCTTACTGGGATTTTATGACTGGATAGCGTATTTTGTAGTTACCTCTTTCCCTTACCTAAACTTCCTACCCCTTCTTCCCTTACCTCCTCCTCTTCCTTTTATCCTCTTCTCACCCACGTTCCCCCACCCTTTCCTCCTCCCTACCTCTCTCTCCTTTTAATTCTCTTTTTTTTTCCCACGAATTTACCTGCTCTCTTTCACCCTACCACCCATTTTTCCTCACCCTCACCTCTTCCTCTCCTTTACCTCTCCTCCGCCCAGGGCAAGGAGGGAGGCGGCAGGTGATCTTAACGAGGAGTTTACAAGCCACGCTCTGATGTTGTTAATAATTTACACTCGCCTAGAGGCTCAACCTGCATTTTTAATTTACTTTTTTTCCTCTCTGGGAGAATCTAGCAACTCCCTTCCCGCCTTTGTTTACTTTTGTTCCCTCGAGTCTTACCTACACTCTCTCTCTCTCTCTCTCTCTCTCTCTCTCTCTCTCTCTCTCTCTCTCTCCTATACAATCGCTATCCGCTCCTAAACCACCATCTATTTGTATTACCTCTCTAACCTAACCTAACCTAACCTAACCTAACCTAACCAACCCTGATTACCAGTCCGTCACACACACACAATCACTGTTCTCCTCGAAACTCAATTTATCGCCGTCTCGAGCAGTTTTACGCCAGCCTGAGCAGAACATCGCTACACTGTCAACATGATCCAAGTGGAAAACTGTGAACCAATGACCTTGTCTCGGGTATAGGGGCTGGATAAGGGGACTGAGTAAAGGGGGATGGAGAAGGGAGCTGGTTAATGGGGCTGGATAGGGGGCAGGGTAGGTGGATGGGTAAGGGGCTGGTTAAGGGGGCTGGGTAGGGGGTAGGGTAGGTGGATGGGTAAGGGGGCTGGGTAGGTGGATGGGTAAGGGGGCTGGGTAGATGGATGGGTAAGGGGGCTGGATAAAGGCGCTGGATAAGGGGGGCTGGGTAATAGGTGAGGCTCCTAACTTGATTTCACTACAATTTCACTAGAAACGTTACAAGTCCACGCCACAGGTATGCTCGCCTCACCTGTCGGTCACCTGAGAGTGTACCTACAATAGTTTAGCATTGGTCAAGTGGCCTGTACACCTCCTGAAGAGAGAGAGAGAGAGAGAGAGAGAGAGAGAGAGAGCGAGAGAGAGAGTGTATGTTTTTTTCTGTGTGTATTTGTGTGTTTGTGAGTGTTTGTTTGTGTATTCTCTACCTGTGTATATATATATATATATATATATATATATATATATATATATATATATATATATGATTATGTCTAATAGCCCCAGGTGAGCTGTTATGCCCTTAAGGTCGTCAACTATTGTTTAAACCAACACACTTGGAGTACAGTACCTGTCTCCATCTGTGAGGCACACAGGTAATGACGTCATCAGCCCCTCAGGTCAACACACCTTAACAAAACAAAGACCTTAATGGCAGCTTTTAATTCCTCTTGCTGGCGGACATTACTGGAAAACATTACCCATTAAGACTGAACATAAATATACGTAGTGTACAATTATACAGTATACATAACAGCAGTATACGAGGAGGTCTCTGTGTGTGTATTTGACCGAGGTTATTATAGAGGGGGTATTATATCCCACGTCAATGAGTTAATTACGTAATTCAGGATCATTAATTCTAGGGTTATTAAGTGTTGTGAGTTATAGTGTGGTGGGTTATGGTGGTGTGTCCTCAACCAATGGTGCTATAGTACTTAGTTATGGTGCTGTGGGTGTCCTTAGGGAGAGGCCATTAAGAGTGGCCCAAATCACAGGAAGTGTGTGTGGAGTGGGTGACTGTGTGGCCCAGTGTGTGGAGTGGGTGACTGTGTGGCCCAGGGCAGAAGAACATTACTGTGGCCACTAAAATACTTGTAAGTTTACGTCGTCGTAGGAGTAGATCTCTTCTTTCTCCTCCTCCTACTGTTCTTCTTCCTCATCCACCTCTTCTTCTTCCACTTCCTCCACCTCTTCTTCCTCCTCCTCTTCAACCTCCTACTATTCTTCTTCCTTCGCCATCTCCTCCTCCTCCTCCTCCTCCACCTCTTCTTCCTCCCCCGCCTCCTCCTCCTCCTCCTCCCCTGAGCATCAAGTGAGGGAAGCGCTTCCCTTTTCCCTGTGAGGTAACTCGGGTAAACAATGGCCTCCTCTCCTCCAGTTCTCTTCACCACACTTTCTCAAACACTTGGTCACGGAAGCAGCTTTCTTTACTAGGCAGACTTTCTTTCTTCGGTATAACTTATTTTTAACTCTCCTTTATTTTATTCTGTTCGTGTGATCGTCATACAGGCGCTAACTTAGTCTGTACGTTCGTTGATAATATGATTGGTTTTTTTCGTTGAAGAATGTCATTTGTTTTCTGTCTTTCGTTTTTATTATTATTATTATTATTATTATTATTATTATTATTATTATTATTATTATTATTATTGTTACACTCATTTTAGATTAATCTTCTGTTTCTCTCTTTAAATCTCTCTTTTCTCTCTCTATTTCTCTCTTTTGTCTCTTTATTTCTCTTTTTTCTCTCGTGAATCTCCCACCGCCATATCAGCTCCGACAGTTTTAACAGACCACAGAGAATGGCTAAGTTCCCCCACCTCCATCCTCCGTTTTCTCTCACAAAGTAATTCCTTCCTTCCTCTAAAGCTTCCTTGGTTAATTACTTTCCCTCCTCTCTTCCTTTTTCCTTTCTCTCTTTTCCCATCATCTGTTTTTTTGTCTTCCTTATTACCTCTCATTATTGTCTCCTTTTATCCACTATTCCTGGTTTTTCTTTGATTTCGTATTTGTTTATTTCTTTATCTTTTCGCCACTTTCTCTCTTTCTTTCATTTCCTTTCTTTTTTTTCTCTTTGTATTCTCTCCTTTCTTTATTTTTCCTCTCTCTCTCTCTCTCTCTCTCTCTCTCTCTCTCAACATAATCCACCACAATCCACCACAATCCACCACAATCCACCACAATCCACCTGAGACTCATTTCATGGTTAAGTGGAGCAAAAAATCCTTCAGTTTAATATTGAGAGGAGAGGTGGAGAATACTCTATCTATCTATCTATCTATCTATCTATTGGTTTGCCTCTGGAGAAATATGGACATAGAGAGTAAGAGTTGGCCCGACACACACACACACACACACACACACACACACACGCGCGCACATTACACGCTTGGTGCCGTGGTGGAGTACATCTAGTGCGGGAGGAGCGTCTTTCTAGTTAGCCCGACTGTATACCGAGGCAGTCAAACGCTACAGTCACTCCCTGATAATACAATCATCACAACAAGTGAGCAACGCAATACAATGATGCCAGGGAGGGAGAGAGGGAGGGAGGGAGGGAGTGATGGAGGGAGTGAGGGAGGAGGGAGGGAGAGAGGTAGGTTGGAGGGAGGGAGGGAGGGAGGGAGAGAGGGAGGGAAGGAGAGAAGTAGGTAGAAGGGAGGGAGGGAGGGAGGAGGGAGGGAGAGAGGTAGGTTGAGGGAGGGAGGGAGGGAGGAGGGAGGGAGGGAAGGAGAGAAGTAGGTAGAAGGGAGGGAGGGAGGGAGGAGGGAGGGAGAGAGGGAGGAGGGAGGGAAGGAGAGAGGTAGGTTGGAGGGAGGGAGGGAGGAGGGAGGGAGAGAGGGAGGAGGGAGGGAAGGAGGGAGGGAGGAAAGCAGCTCACATATTGATCAATCTGTTGCTTGTGAGGGAGGGAGGGAAGGAGAGAGGTAGGTTGGAGGGAGGGAGGGAGGGAGGGAGGGAGGGAGGGAGGGAGAGAGGTAGGTTGGAGGGAGGGAGGGAGGGAGGGAGGGAGGGAGAGAGGTAGGTTGGAGGGAGGGGGGGAGGGAGGGAGGGAGGGAGGGAGAGAGGTAGGTTGGAGGGAGGGAGGGAGGGAGGGAGGGAGAGAGGGAGGGAGTGAGGGAGGGAGGAGGGAGGGAGAGAGGTAGGTTGGAGGGAGGGAGGGAGGGAGGGAGGGAGGGAGGGAGGGAAGGAGGGAGGGAGGAAAGCAGCTCACATATTGATCAATCTGTTGCTTGTGAGGGAGGGAGGGAAGGAGAGAGATAGGTTGGAGGGAGGGAGGGAGGGCGGGAGGGAGAGAGGTAGGTTGGAGGGAGGGAGGGAGGGAGGGAGGGAGAGAGGGAGGGAGTGAGGGAGGGAGGAGGGAGGGAGAGAGGTAGGTTGGAGGGAGGGAGGGAGGGAGGGAGGGAGGAGGAGAGGGAGGGAAGGAGAGAAGTAGGTAGAAGGGAGGGAGGGAGGAGGGAGGGAGAGAGGTAGGTTGAGGGAGGGAGGGAGGGAGGAGGGAGGGAGGGAAGGAGAGAAGTAGGTAGAAGGGAGGGAGGGAGGGAGGAGGGAGGGAGAGAGGGAGGAGGGAGGGAAGGAGAGAGGTAGGTTGGAGGGAGGGAGGGAGGAGGGAGGGAGAGAGGGAGGAGGGAGGGAAGGAGGGAGGGAGGAAAGCAGCTCACATATTGATCAATCTGTTGCTTGTGAGGGAGGGAGGGAAGGAGAGAGGTAGGTTGGAGGGAGGGAGGGAGGGAGGGAGGGAGGGAGGGAGGGAGGAATGGAGGGAGGGAGGGAGGGAGGGAGGGAGAGAGGGAGGGAAGGAGAGAGGTAGGTTGGAGGGAGGGAGGGAGGGAGGGAGGGAGGAATGGAGGGAGGGAGGAATGGAGGGAGAGAGGGAGGGACGGAGAGAGGTAGGTTGGAGGGAGGGAGGGAGGGAGGTAGGAGGGAGGGAGGGAGTAATGTAGGTAGGAGGGAGGGAGGGAGAGAGGGAGGGAGGGATGGAGGGAGGAATGGAGGGAGGGAGGAATGGAGGGAGGGAGGAAGGGAAGCAGCTCACATATTGATCAATCTGTTGCTTGTGAGGGACGGAGGGAGGGAGGGAGGGAGGGAGGTAGGTAGGAGGGAGGAAGGGAGGGAGGAAGGGAGGGAGGTAGGTAGGAAGGAGGAAGGGAGGGAGGAAGGGAGGGAGGGAGGGAGGTAGGTAGGAGGGAGGAAGGGAGGGAGGAAGGGAGGGAGGGAGGGAGGTAGGTAGGAGGGAGGAAGGGAGGGAGGAAGGGAGGGAGGGAGGGATGGAAGCAGTTCATATATTGATTTGCTTGTTGGTAGTGAGGGGAGGAGGGCCGCAGGAATGAAGAGGAGGAGGGAATGAGGGAGGAAGAAAAGGAATGGGGAAGAAAGAGAAAGAGAGAGAAAAGGGGAGAATAGTGGAGGGAAGGAATGAGGGAAAGAGAGAGGCAGAGAGGGGTGGGGGATGAGGGAGAGGAGAAGGTGGTGATGTTTTGTACCTTTTATCAAGATGACTGTTGTAAATACAGTATAAGTGATGTTGACCAGATCTCTCTCTCTCTCTCTCTCTCTCTCTCTCTCTCTCTCTCACCTCCAGCACTGCCCGATAACATATTAAATAGGAATATTCAGTGTGTCGTCGGGAACAACACAGAGACCTCCTTCCTCTACACGTTCTTCACACCATTACTACCTGGGGGGGCGAGTGTATCATAAAACAATAATAATAATAATAATAATAATAATAATAATAATAATTCAGATCATCCACCTGGGACGTGGTCATATGTGGCAACAGGGTCTACCAATATCGTTCCCAGGCGGTAGTACTTCCCTGTTTGATAGCTGCCTACTACCAATCAGATTACTTTTTGCGTTAACCAATCAGAACATCGCTCACCATGAAATAACCAATGAGATTAATGAACTATAAGTCAGCCAACCAGCCAGCCAGCCAATGAGAACAGAGCCTGGAGGTAACCAATCAAATCATCCCACGTGAAAGGCCAGAGGACAAAATTAGGCCCGGGATGATAATCAGATCTACAGATGGTGAAAAGTAATCATATCGCGTGAATCAGATTATGGAGAGAGAGAAGCAATCAGATAAAGGTGAGCGTTAAATTTGTTGACCGAGAACTAGGATATACGCCTTATCAGTGCCACAATAAATACGGTTTATAGTCACGTTGAAATTATCCTCTAAAATATTATTGACGAAAATTCTTCTTCTTCTTCTTCTTCTTCTTCTTATTATTATTATTATTACTATTATTGTTGTTGTCGTCATTATTATTTACCTTTAGTATAACATTAAAGTCCCACAATATTATCACCTTAACGTATGACTATTATCACCAAACAACAACATTAACATGAAACAGAAACAAACACATTAATTTACTCCAACACAACACAACGATTTCACATGATTTATTTTGTTGTTGGTAAAATGTTCACACAAATATTTTTTTCCCTACCTAATATTTTGACCAACGCAAACAATTAAACTAACTGTCACTCATTATACATAGAGTTGAAAATAGTATTATTATATGTATATTATGTGTAAACGTAATGGAAAGTTTGTATGTATGTATGTATGTATGTATGTATGTATAACAATAACAACAACAGAAATAAGATATGTGGTCGCCATCTTTATTCATCTTTATTAGTTACACCAAGAAGATATAATGGAACAATATATATCCCCTTCAGTTCACACCATTTACACCTCACACAGACAAGTTTACACACACCACATATTTTCTCGTACTAATGGCGGCTGTTTTAGACTAATGGCGGCTGTTATTTCTCCTTCATTCACATCTTCCACCTGTTGACAAAAGAAACACCTGAGTGACTAGGAACTAATGACGGTGGTGTGGTGTGAGGTGAAGGTAGGAGGAGGAGGAGGCTGTGTCTCTTCTTCTCGAGCCGGCCCGCCCCAAGGGCCACCTAGGCGTGAATTTGTTTAAGGTGTAGAAGCTGTCGCCAACACAAAACCACACCCTGAGTTAACGAGTTGCATGACCCAGTGTCAAGGAATAGTCCGAGAAGACCGAACAACTCTCGCCAACTGCACTGGCTCACCATTACCCCGGAACACGATCCACAAATCGATTAACATCCAGGTCCCCAATTACTGCTGGGTAGACAGGGACAAATGCCGTAAAGAAACTTGCCCAAAGTTTCACCCTCTCGGGGGATCGAACTCGGGTCCGCTAGATTGCGAAGAGAGCATACTGACCATTACACCACTGGTCGCCACACACACGCACGTTATTCCCGTCTTTACTCAACCACTGACCTCCCCACCGCCAACCTTAGCCTCCCCAGCCACCCTAGCCACCCCAGCCTTAAAAAAAAAAATAAATAAATAACTAGAAAAAACAACTCCTTTACCTTAACGAGCTTGAACGAGACCCCAACTATCTTGTTCCATCCCCGAGTCCAATTTGTTCAGTAGGTGATTAAGTAAAATTTCAGGGGTCACTTCCTTAAACCCGGGTTGTGTTGTAAGGACCAATTAGTGCTATCTGGATAATAGCCCCAGGGTGAGGTGACCTACTGCATAATACATGAGGGGTGGGGGGTGGGGGGCTTATCTCAGGTACTGTACTGTAGTGTGAGGGAGTGAGAGGTGAGGGAGTGAGAGGTGAGGGAGTGAGGAGGTGAGGGAGTGAGGAGGTGAGGGGGGGGGGGTCATCTCTTAACCCCTGGCATGACCTTTTGACAAATTTATTCAAAGGCTTGAAGGTCAACTACTGAAATTATAATATCACTTGACCTCTGACCTCTCGACGTGAAGAACGTCGGCCTTAGTGTTATATTTAATGAGGAGGAGGAAGAAGATGAGGAAGAGGGGGATAAGAAGAAGAAGAGGGAGAAGACAAGGAAGAGGAGGAAGAGGAGGAGGAGAGAAAGAAGAAGAGGACCACCAATGGACGACGCAAACGCTGCTGTGTTTAAGTCGACAACACTAAACACGACGACGATGATGACGACGACGATGATGACGACGATAACTACAACAATAAACAGAACGATGATTATGACGCCAAAATAGTGTCAAAAAATTCCTGTCTCTTGTGGACCACTGAACTATCAACACACACACACACACATGATCGACCTCTGAAGGAAAAAGAGTGACGTTGGGCTTCAGCTGCAACTGTCGGGAAAAAGATGAAGAAATAAAAATAAAGTCTTTACTCGGTGGGTTGAGGTGGGTTTGAGTGGGGCTGGTGGGTAAAGTTAACAGTAGTAGTAGTAATTACTATGTGTGTGTGTGTGTGTGTGTGTGTACTGTACAACTGCAGTGCGGCTGGTCAATAATTTACCGGGTCCTTATAAACTAGTAGGAGTTAACCCCTTGACTAAATAATGCAAGGGAGCCCCGCACTGCAGTTGTACACACACACACACACACACGCGCACACACACACACACGCGCACACACAGACGTACACCAATTCTTCTTCCTCTTACAGGTTTGGTTAGAGAAAGAATTGATCACAAGAGAACAGACTAATCCTCTCATGGGTACCTGAGATCACCGACCCACAGGTGAGTTGAGAGCAGGTATGGATGGATGACTTACAGTTATGGATGACTTTCAGGTATGGTTGAATGACTTACAGGTATGGATAACTTACAGGTATGGATGACTTTCAGGTATGGATGGATGACTTACAGGTATGGATGACTTTCAGGTATGGATGAATGACTTACAGGTATGGACGGATGACTTGATGTGCTTAGTGGTGAAGGGATGAACAGTGAAGCGGAATAGTTAGTTAGTTTGTTTATGTAGTTCAGTCGTCTGGGAGGTGATTGGAGAACTTAATTATGATTTTAGTTTGATTTCATTCATGGCTGTAGTTATTGAGTGTTAGTTAGGATGTGGGTGTGCGTGTAGTGTGTGTGTGTGTGCAGTGTGTGTGTAAAGATCAAGGAAGATCACCAAGGAAAATAAAAACCAAGGAAGGTCACTAAGGAGAATAAATACCAAGGAAGATCACCAAGGAGAATAAAAGCCAAGGAAGGGCACCAAGGAGAATAAAGACCAAGGAAGATCACCAAGGAGAAAAAAAACCAAGGAAGGTCACTAAGGAGAATAAATATCAAGGAAGATCACCAAGGAGAATAAAAAGCCAAGGCAGATCACCAAGGAATATAAACACCAAGGAAGGTTACCAAGGAGAATAAATACCAAGGAAGATCACCAAGGAGAATAAAAACCAAGGAAGATCACCAAGGAGAATAAAAATCAAGGAAGGTCACTAAGGAGAATAAATATCAAGGAAGATCACCAAGGAGAATAAAAACCAAGGAAGATCACCAAGGAGAATAAATACCAAGGAAGATCACCAAGGAGAAGTGAAACAAAAGACAGTGAAATCTATCCCATGCAGTCTGACGAACATAATACCACTTGTTTATACACTTTGACAAAACCTTTTACTGGAGAGACTTAAAGATGAGAGACAGGAGACAATGACCACAAGATCTCTGCATAGATGTAACTTTCAGATAACAAGAATTTAAAAAGTTTTAAAAGAGGTAAAATAGGTGATTATAGCGTCCAGAGTAAATGTTTGTGGGAGTATACAACAACAACAACAACAACAATAATAATAAAAACAATAACAACAATAACATAGTATCCAACCTAAACTAACATGGGCCCAGCAGTTCACCCTAGAGTCAGTCACAAAACTATCTGTACTTGAGGTGATCAATGAATTCCATAATGAACACTGCGACTCCTGTTGTCTCGAGGGGTTGTCAAACTCCTTCGTCCCTTGTGTCATATTTTCTCAACACAATTTTGTATCGATAGCTTTTTTAGTTAATGTAAACATATATTAAACATAACGCACCGTAATGTTAGGGAATTATCTGTATAGTGACCTCATTATGTAGTCTTATCTATATGAAAATTTCTCAGCGACGATCAGAAAATATTATGATCTGGTTATTAACGAGACCAGAGCAGGTAGTGTGTTTCCTCTCTGTGTTCTGATTGGTGAGATGGGGCCCAAGTCTAATAGGCCCCAGTACTAATAGGGCCCCAGTGTAATAATAGGTCCAAGTTATAATAGGTTCCAGTCCTAGCCATGAGGATTGGGGTCTCTCTCTCTCTCTCTCTCTCTCTCTCTCTCTCTCTCTCTCTCATCTCATCTCTTATTCCATTCCCTTTCACTTTCTACTTTCTTATAACCCCTCCCCAGTGCCCTCCTCTTCTCCCCCCTCCTCCCCCTCCTCTCCCTCCCCCCTCTCCCTCCTCCTCCTCATCAGCCTCGTAAACACGCTCAGGCTCTCACTGTCTTCTAACGAGATGTTGGTAAATTAAAACAGCAAAAAAATATAAATAAAATGACCAAGTGACTCCATTTTCCCGGACAGGTAAATATTGACCCTCCAATTAGTGACGAGACAGGTAGACGAGGTAGATGGGGCTATTACAGGTAGATAAGGTAAATAGGGAGGACAAGGCAGGTAGATGTCAGAGAGAGAGAGAGAGAGAGAGAGAGAGAGAGAGAGAGAGGCTTTAAGGAGAAGTCCATGTCGTTGATCTTGCGACCATAACAGTGGTAAAACCTGTGGGGGGGGGGTTAGGTTAGGTTAGGTTCCCTGTTCCTTCTTGAGAGTAAATATAACTTAAAGAAACATCACATCTAATATCTCCCTCTTTACTAACTTACGCCATTGATCTAAAATATTACCTACGTCACCGAATGTTGTCAATACTCTCTCTTTCTCCGCTAAGGTTGAACATTCCCTCCGTGGTAGAGTCTGTCCCTCAGTACCGCCACACAGTTTGTCCTCTCAGTGTCGTCTACCTGTTGTTGCTGAGGCACGGGACACACCAGGTGGACCCTTTCATATTTTTTCCCCGAGAGAGAGAGAGAGAGAGAGAGAGAGAGAGAGAGAGAGAGAGAGAGGGGGGGGGGGGGATATACCAGCCCTCAGCATCACCATAGCAACGATAGGTACTGAGAAAGAGACCCAGATGTACAGTAACTGCAGGACTCCCACACACACACTCATAACACACTCATAACACACTCATAACACACTCATAACTTCTAATAATAACAAAAATAATAATACCATCAAATTTATATCTTCTTTCCCTTCCCTCCTTCTCTTTATCCTTCCCCTCCCTCCTTCCCTTCGCCTACCCCCCACCTACCTTTCCCCTCCTTCCCTTCACCTTTTCCTCTCACTCCGCGGCCTAGTTCATTACGCCCCCTTCTGTAGACAACCTCACTGATTACACTTGCACTTTATGCCTTAAGATGAGCTCCTGGTCACTGAGAGAGAGAGAGAGAGAGAGAGAGAGAGAGAGAGAGAGAGAGAGAGAGAGAGAGAGAGATGATCGACCGGGTTGAATTGAACAAAACACCTTTATCTCCTACGTCTGGCAGAGATCGACAGTCCAGGTGGAAGATATCTTACTGGCAGCGTAAAGGGGAGGGGGGGGGGGGGTAATACCTGTCCCAAACACATATACGTTGAATACACTGTCTGTCTGTCTCTCTGTCTGTCTCTTAATCCCCGTGTTTAATACTCTCTCTCTTCTCTCTTCTCTCTTTCTCTCTCTCTCTTTCTATTTTTGTTTCTCTCTATTTATCACCTTTTTTGTCTCTCACTCACATATATTCTCCCTCTCTTTCTCCCCCCTTTAACTTCTTTTCCTCCCTCTCTTCATCCCTCTTTCTCTCCCTCACACAAATGTACACACGAGAAAAAAAATAAACTTTCAACATTTCATGAACTGTAAAGTCCCCCTTCATGACTCACCGCCGTTTTTACCTCCCTGACAACTACACCTAAAAAAATACTACTGAATGAACATCTCTTACAGGCCTCACCTCTCCCGTGTCTGATTATGACTCACGTTACAACAAAAATTATACTCCAGTTATATTGTTGTTCAGTTTTTGTTATTATCTGTCTTAGTCTCTTTTATTTTCTTTCCTTCACTCTTTCTTT
Source organism: Homarus gammarus (assembly GCA_958450375.1). Lineage (NCBI taxonomy): Eukaryota > Metazoa > Arthropoda > Malacostraca > Decapoda > Nephropidae > Homarus > Homarus gammarus. The sequence continues at coordinate 117,776 of CAUDMG010000177.1, forward strand.
CATTTTTCCTTCATTCTCTTTCTTTCGTTATGTCTTATAGTTTAGTGATGTGTTGATTTAAAGGAGTTAATTATTTTTGTCTGTGTGTACGATAATTACTGTTAACAGATGTTTAATGTGTACGATAATTACTGTTTGTTTGTGTTTATGTTTGTCAGAATACGAGATCATTATTATCTCCCCTCCCCCTCTCTCCCCTTCCTCCCTTCCCCTTCATCCCCCTTTATTCTTCCTTTCCCTCCATCCTTTCCTTCCCCCTCCCCTCCCCCTTTTACGTCCTTCCCCTTCCCTCCTTCTCCTCCCATTCCTTCCTCCCTTCCCCTCTCTCCTTCCCCTTCCCTCTTTCCCTTTCTTTTTCTCTCTTCTTCCACTTCCCTCCCTCACCTTCCATCTGACGCTTCCCTCCCCTTCCCTTCCTCCCTCCTTACCCTCTCTCCCCCCTTCCCTCCTTCCCCTCCCTTTACGACATCCATCTCACAACATCATCATCGTTCACAAAGCGAACTGTCTCTCTCACAATACAGATAATCTCTAAGTCTCTGTCTCTCTCTTGTTCGGTCTCTGTCTGTTTGTTCCTCGCTCCCTTTTCACTCCTACTCTCTTTCTCCCCCTTCTTCTTTCTCTACCCTCTCTCTCCCCTCTCTCCTCTCTCCCCCTCTCTCAGCTCAGCCACAGTTTTAAGGTCCCCTCACAGGTCAGATAGCCTCCAGTGCCCTCACAAGGCGTCGTTCCTCCAACACTATTCAATTTAGCTTCGTGTTTTGGCTCCTCGACCATTTCTTCCTTCCCCGACTCCGCCAGGGTACGAGCTGTGCGTCGGGAGTGGGTTAGGTCGGGGGTTTTGGTCGAGGGGTTGGTCGGGGGGTTTTGGTCGGGGGTTGGTCGGGGGTTGGTCGAGGGGTTGGTCGGGGGGTTTTGGTCGGGGGTTGGTCGGGGGTTGGTCAGGGGGTTAGTCGGGGGTTGGTCAGGGGGTAGGTCAGGAGGGTCGGAAGATGGTGGACCGAACCTGATCTCTTGTTGGTGTCATCAGGTGAGAGAAACAGACAGGTAACACTCGGACAGGTGAGAAGTAGAGGAAGGAGCAAGAGGGAGGAGGAGGAGGAGGAAGAGTAGGAGGAGGAGGAGGAGGAGGAGGAGGAGGAGGAGGAAGAGGAAGAGGAAGAGGAGGAGGAGGAGGAGGAGGAAGAGTAGGAGGAGGAGGAGGAGGAGGAGGAGGAGGAGGAGGAAGAGGAAGAGGAAGAGTAGGAGGAGGAGGAGGAGGAGGAGGAGGAGGAAGAGTAGGAGGAGGAGGAGGAGGAGGAGGAAAAGGAAGAGTAGGAGGAGGAGGAGGAAGAGGAAGAGTAGGAGGAGGAGGAGGAAGAGGAAGAGGAAGGAGGAGGAGGAGGAGGAGGAGGAAGAGTAGGAGGAGGAGGAGGAGGAGGAGGAAAAGGAAGAGTAGGAGGAGGAGGAGGAAGAGGAAGAGTAGGAGGAGGAGGAGGAAGAGGAAGAGTAGGAGGAGGAGGAGGAGGAAGAAGAGGAAGGAGGAAGAAGAATAGGAAGCAGAGGAAGAGGACGAAGAAACAGAGGAGGAAGAGAATGAAGAGAGAAGAAGAAGAGGAGGAGGAGGAGGAGGAGGAGGAAGAAGACCCTGGTGTAGAGTTAAAGATGAATTGTTCTTCCATTTTTTTTTTCGTTTCTTTGTTGTTGAAGAAAACGAAGAGTTATTCTCTTTTCCGGGCGTCGGTGTTGTTGTTGTTGTTGGTGTAATTATTGTTGTTTCCCTCCCTCCCCCCTTCCTCCCTCCTTCCTTCCCTCCCCTTCTTTCTCCCTCCTTCTCTCCCCCCCTTCCCTCCTTCTCTCTCCCTCTCTTACACCAAAACAGGTAAATAATCAACACGAGTCTAAGAATAAACAAATCTTTCCTCTCCTTGTTTGCGTCGAGTACACTACTTTGTTTATCTTGTTTGTTTGTTTATTTTTTACCTTACCTTTAATGTCATCTCTGTCTTTCTCTCTTACTGTCTCGCTCCTTTGCTGTTTCTGTCTGTTTGTCTGTCTCTCTGTTGTTTTTTGTCTGTCACTTTTGTAATTTTGTTTGTCTGTCACACATACACACAGATACACCCATGTACACACACACATATACACCAATGTACACACACACATATACACCCATGTACACACACACACACACCCATGTACACACACACACACACACATCTAAGTTATTATATTTCTTATTTGTG
>CAUDMG010000177.1:125000-135000 GCA_958450375.1 Homarus gammarus
TTAGTTTACTGTTGTTGCTATTGTTGTTGTTGTGGTTTTTATTTGTTGTTTTTGTTCTCGGTTTTAATTCTCTGGTCTTTGGTGTGTGTGTGTGTGTGTGTGTGTGTGTGTGTGTGTGTGTGTGTATGTGTGTGTGTGTGTGTGTGTGTGTGAGTGTGTGTGTGTGTGTGTGCCTCTCACATTCAGGTCACGAGAATGTCTGCACGAAACTCATAAAGAGAAAACAAACAGAATTCACAAACGCTTTTAACACCTGAACAGACAAACACCAGACAAAAACAGACACTTTAAACAGGTGAACAGACAAAATTCACAGACAGTTTTAACAGGTAAACAGACAGAACCAATTCCCGTTTAAACGTCGCTGCTCTGTCTAATCGCTGCTGAGTGTCCCAGAGGAAACGACATTGGCTGAAATTGGTGCTTTGAGATCCAGAGGAGGGAGGGGGAAGGAGGGGGAGGGAGTCTCAGGCGGCAGATCTTGGGAGTGGGTGGGGGTGAGGAGTGGGGGGGGGGGGACGACGGAGGGGGAAGAGGAGGAAAGAGGATGGGGTAGGGGAAGTTGACGGGGAGACAGGGGAGGGTGAGAGAGAAGGGGGAAAAGTATGTGTGAGAGTGAGAGAGAGGGGGGAGGGAAAAGTGAGAGAAGGGGGAGAGGAGTAATGATGAAGGGTAGAGAGGGGGTGGGGAAGATAAGAGAGAAGGGGAAGAGGACGTGAGAGAGAGAGAGAGAGAGAGAGAGAGAGAGAGAGAGAGAGAGAGAGAGAGAGAGAGAGAGTTACATTAAACGCATTTTACCTACTCGCTAATCTTCAAAGCTTTCTCGCATTCTGAGAAAGTTGAGTGAACGTTCTTGACTTTTCCCCACTTCTTTCCTATAACTTTGAAGGATCTTTTCCAAAATGGCTTCTCTCCTTCTCTCTTTTTCTTCTCCCTTCTCTCTCTCACTCCTTTACCCCGTCTGCTTACCCCTCTTCCCCCCTCTCCTCACCCCCCTTCTCTCACCCCCTCCCCACTCCCTCTCTCACCCCCTCCCCACTCCGTCTCTCACCCCCTCCCCACTCCCCTCTCTCACCCCCCTCCTCACTCCCCTCTCTCACCCCCTCCCCACTCCCTCTCTAACCCCCCCTCCCCACTCCCTCTCTCACCCCCCTCCCCACTCCCTCTCTCACCCCCCTCCCCACACCCCTCCCCACTCCCTCTCTCACCCCCTCCCCACTCCCTCTCTCACCCCCCTCCCCACACCCCTCCCTCTCTCACCCCCCTCCCCACACCCCTCCCTCTCTCACCCCCCCTCCCCACACCCCTCCCTCTCTCACCCCCCTCCCCACACCCCTCCCCACTCCCTCTCTCACCCCCTCCCCACTCCCTCTCTCACCCCCTCCCCACTCCCCTCCCCACTCCCTCTCTCACCCCCCTCCCCACTCCCCTCCCCACTCCCTCTCTCACCCCCTCCCCACTCCCTCTCTCACCCCCCTCCCCACTCCCCTCCCCACTCCCTCTCTCACCCCCCTCCCCACTCCCCTCCCCACTCCCTCTCTCACCCCCCTCCCCACTCCCCTCCCCACTCCCTCTCTCACCCCCTCCCCACTCCCTCTCTCACCCCCTCCCCACTCCCCTCTCTCTCCGACTATTATCAAGAAAATTTTGTAATAAGAATCTCGAGAGAAAAACTTCAAAGACTCGATACCAAAGTTTTCTTCCCTTTCATAATTAGAAGTGTGACCTCTTACTCCCTGACCTCTTACTCCCTAACCTCTCACTCCCTGACATTTTACTCTCTGCCATTTTACTCTCTGACCTCTAGCACCCTGATCTCTTAATCCCCTACCTCTAGCACCCTGACCCTCTGCACCCTGACCCCCTGCACCCTGACCCCCTGCACTCTGACCCCCTGCACCATGACCCTCTGCACCCTGACCCCCTGCACCCTGACCCCCTGCACCCTGACCCCCTGCACCCTGACCCCCTGCACCCTGACCCCCTGCACCCTGACCCCCTGCACCCTGACCCCCTGCACCCTGACCCCCTTCACCCTCAGCTATAAAAGTAACCAATGTTTGACAAGATTATTAAAGACATAATATTTTCTCGTCTCTTCTGCTCTTATTAACAACTAAAGTCATTCTGGGATAATAATAAACTGACGAGTGGGATGATGAAGGAAGTTTGGTGAGAGTGAAGGAGTGAAGGAAGTTTGGTGAGAGTGAAGGAAGTTTGGTGAGAGTAAAGGAATGAAGGAAGTCGGAGTTTTCAGCAGATGACATTAAGCTGTAAATGTAAACTTGAAAGTCCTTCCTTTATACAAGTGGCAATCTGCAGAATTTCTCAGAAGTGAATTGGAAAAAAAGTCAACCCGACGCTGAAGAGCAGAATCCTTATAGCTGCGACCCTGAGGCTGTTACACACACACACACACACACACACACACACACACACACACACACCTGCTGAGGCAATTAGGGAGGGGGAGGGGAAGGAGGAGGAGGGATGATGACCTTGAATGAGGACACCTGGAGGGTTACTTAAAAATTAACTCACCACCTGATTTCACCTTGAGATTTACTTAACCTAACCTAACCTAATCTCCCCAGGTAGGATAAAGGGGGTTCTGATCGTCAGGTGTAATATGGCGGGGGGGCTAATGTTCATGTGGTCGTGTTTGTGAGTAAGAGTTTAATTCACTGTATTCGTAGGTAAGTAACAGAGGAAGCAGTTCGTTCGTGACCACCAAACACATTTCAGCCTTCCGTGACACACACACACACACACACACACACACACACACCCACACAGAGAGAGGATTACTTGACTCACTCCTTCCCTCCTCCCTTCTTCCTTCATCCCCTTTCCTTCCTCCCTTCCACCTCCCTTTACCATCCCTCCTCCCTTCTTCCTGCTTCCTTCACCCTCCCCTCCCCACCACAGGAAGGCCAAACATTTCCGTGACTGACCAGCATGAACGACCTCACCCATAACTTGAGGCCACGACACAACACACAGGAGAGGTCGTCACGTACTGAACCTGAGCCACGACCAGGGAGGAAGGGAAGAAGGGAAGGAGGGAAGGAGGGAAGGGAGGGAAGGGAGGGAGGGAGGGAGGGAGGGAGGGAGGGAGATACTTGGCCTACCACAAACATATTTCCTGTCTCTCTCTCTCTCTCTCTGTCTCTCTCTCTCTCTCTATCCTCCCCCAGCTCAGAGAATATTATATACGGACACTCCTAAATAAACTTTGTAGTGAGCCAGGTAAGAGGATTGCTAATCGGATTCTCAACCTGAACCATGACAGCTGAATGAGACAATTACACCAAACATTTAAACCATTAAAAAAAAAAAGTATGAAAAAATAATTAAAATAAAATAAAACATCAACAAATGTATTTTTTATTTTTTTAACTGAGGATAAATTTGTTTTTTTGTTTACTAGAGGAATTAAGACGTAAGATTGATTTAGTTTTGGCGTCGTCAGCACCTGCAGCCAGTGAGTCGTAGTAGTGGTTGTCAGGTGAGTTTTGCCAGGTGATTCACTGAGCAATTATTAACAAGAGTAGTTACGAAATATTATGGTTAGGTTAGGTTAGGTTAGGTTAGGTTAACATTAGTGGTATAGGAGCATGAAGGATGAAAGAAGGATGAAAGAAGGATGAATGAAGGATGAAAGAAAGATGAAAGAATTATGGACGAGGATGGGAATGTCGGGAGGAATAAGGGAAGACATGATGTTATAAGTATTAAATGAGGGAGATGAAGGAAGGAGAAGGAAAAGAGAAGAGAGGAGAGAGACAAGAGGAGAAGGAAGAAAGAGAGAGGATTACTTCATAACATAGGAAAGACCTGACAACTAACTCATCCTCAGTTCTGCACTCTTGGAACTCTCTCTCTCTCTCTCTCTCTCTCTCTCTCTCTCTCTCTCTCTCTCTCTTCTCCCTCTCTCCTCTATCCCCCTTCCATCTCTCCCATCCCCTTACCCTTTCTCTCATCTACCTCTCCCTCTACACTCCCCTCTCTACCCTGGCCCCCCTCTCCCATCCCCCTCCTCCCCCTATCCCCCATTCCCTTTCTCCCACTACTTTGCCATTACTACCCCCCCTCGCCCCTCCCCTCCCCCTCTCTCTCTCCTTCCTGGAATTCGCACAAATCAGGTTCCCGGGACCATGGAACGCTTCCTCTATTGCCAGGAATTTACTGCCGGAGATTCTCAACGTAAATTATATTAGAATAGAAACGATATGTGGAGGTTCTCATTCCCTCTCAGCGTCCTCTCTCTCTTACCGTAAATATGGGGGGTGAAAGTCCTACCTCATGCTGTTGTGGAAGGTAGAGAGAGACACTGGAGATATGAGAGATAGAGACAATGGAGATATAGAGAGATGAAAGATAAGAGAGAGAGAGAGACTGGGAATATAGAGAGATATGGGAGATAAGAGCGATAAGTGAGAGAGAGAGAGAGAGAGAGAGAGAGAGAGAGAGAGAGAGAGAGAGAGAGAGAGCTGAAGAATGTGTGTGTGTGTGTGACTCCTCCATGAATTATTACATAATACTTTTAAAGCCTTGATATAAATCATACCTCACTAATATCAGCATAAATCTGACTTAGGGATTTAAATCTGACTTAGGGATTTAAATCTAACTTAGGGATTTAAATCTGCCTTAGGGATTTTCCTTCCATTTTGCTGCCACTAATTCTCATTCGCCTTCCAGAAGTAAAGTTTTCCCTCTCATTTCTCTCTCTGTACGCCTGTCTCTTTTCTCTCCATCCTCTTTGTGTCTATCTCTCTCTCTTTTCTCTCCTTTCTGTGTCTATCTCTTTCTTTTCTCTCCCTCTCAGTCTCTCGTCGTCTCTTCTCATTTCCATTTCTCTGTCTCTCTCTTTTGCTGTTTTTAAATTATCCAAATTGATGAATCTGTAGCAACTCTCATGTTGGCAGCCCTGAGATGACTTTTGCGTGGCGTTGGCAGCCCTGTGATGACTATTGCGTGGTGTTGGCAGCCCTGTGATGACTTTTGCTTGGTGTTGGTAGCCCTGTGGCGACTTTTGCTTGGTGTTGGTAGCCCTGTGGCGACTCATGGTGGCAACCCCTCACGCCGGACAATATATGGCAGTATTTTACGGTGAGTACAGAGGCAGTGCTGACAGGGACAAGTACGGGAGTGTGACGTGTGTCCGAGCTGCTGTTGCCTGCCTCCCCTTATGGCGGTCATCCTACTGTGGCGAGGGGCGGAGGGGGGGGAAGGAGGAGGGGGGAGAGGGTGAGGAGGGAAGGAAAATATGGGGAGGGGAGGAAGATATGGAAATGGCGTGGGAGGGAGGAAGGAAGGGAAGAATAGGAGAGGAAAAAGATGAAATGGTGAAGGTGAAAGGAGGGAGAGAAAGGAGAGGGGTATAAAAAGGGAGGAAAGGAGGTGGGGAAAGGTGGGGAGAAGCATAGGAAGGAAAGAAGGAAGGAAGGAAGATGAAGGGAGGAGGGTAAGGGTGAGGGAAGGAAGGAAAGGAAAAAAGTGAAAGAAAGGAAGGAAAGGAAAGAAGGAATGAAGGAATGAAGGGAAGGAAGGGCAGCAGAAAGATTGGACCTCCACCACAAGACTTAGTATTGGAAACCGATATTAAGAGTTACTGATGTAAATACGACTCCGGGAGGGCACTTAGCTCTGATGGTGGTAGTGGTGGTAGTGATAGTGATAGTAGTGGTGGTAATGGTGGTAGTGATAGTGGTAGTAGTGGTGGTAGTGGTGGTAGTGGTAGTGGTGGTAGTGGTGGTAGTGATAGTGATAGTAGTGGTGGTAGTGGTGGTAGTGATAGTGGTAGTAGTGGTAGTGGTAGTGGTGGTCGTGGTGGTAGTGGTAGTGGTGGTGGTGGTAGTAGTAATAGTGGTAGTAGTAATAGTGGTAGTAGTGGTGGTCGTGGTGGTAGTGGTGGTAGTGGTAGTGGTGGTAGTGGTGGTAGTCGTAATAATGGTAGTAGTAATAGTGGTAGTAGTGGTGGTCGTGGTGGTGGTAGTGATAGTGATAGTAGTGATGGTCGTGGTGGTAGTGGTGGTAGTCGTAATAGTGGTAGTGGTGGTGGTGGTAGTAGTAATAGTGGTAATAGTGGTAGTAGTGGTAGTCGTAGTGGTGGTGACATAAATACACCTCCAACAACATTCTTTAAATTAATAAGAAATTTCACACTAAAAGGAAAATTAAATAAAAAAGAATCAAAGACGTAATTAATAAGGAGATGAAATGAAATAAATAAAGAAGGAAGAATGAAATATTGTGAGATGAAGGAAGACCCCACCCGTGTTGTTGACAGTCTGACGAACACAGGAGAGAGAGAGAGGCATATTGTGGGTGAATAGACAGGTGATTATAAACACTGTTGAGAGACGTGAAGATAATGATGGGGGGAGTGGAGGAGGGGAGGGGAGGGGAGGGAGAGGGAGGGGGGAGAGGGGGAGGGGAGGGAGTGTGTGGGAGAGTGAGGAAAGGAGAAAGGGAGAGTGAAGAAGAGAGAAAGAGAATGAGAAAGATAAGGGAGAATGGGGAAGAACGAGAAGGAGAGAGAGAGAGAGAGAGAGAGAGAGAGAGAGAGAGAGAGAGAGAGAGAGAGAGAGAGGACATGAACTTTACCCCAGGAGTAAAATGAAGTTACCACAGCTAAGTACAGCTAGGCGCCTCCCTCACTGACGCCTGGAGACACCATACAAGACTTTCACCCAGGGGCGTCTTACAAGTGCCAATGTGACCTTTGATGGCGTATGTCTCTCTCTCTCTCTCTCTCTCTCTCTCTCTCTCTCTCTCTCTAGTGACGCCGCTAATCACCACGACCAACGCTACAAAACAGAAGAATAAATCAGTGTTTATGGAGACTTGTGGCGGGTCGGTCACGTCTCTACCCAAGGCAACTCAGCTCACAGCCCCACACGACCTCCTCAGCTCACAGTCCCACACGACCTCCTCAGCTCACAGTCCCACACGACCTCCTCAGCTCACAGGCCCACACGACCTCCTCAGCTCACAGTCCCACACGACCTCCCCAGCTCACAGCCCCCCACGACCTCCTCAGCTCACAGCCCCACACGACCTCCTCAGCTCACAGTCCCACACGACCTCCTCAGCTCACAGCCCCACACGACCTCCTCAGCTCACAGCCCCACACGACCTTCTCAGCTCACAGCCCCACACGACCTCCTCAGCTCACAGCCCCCCACGACCTCCTCAGCTCACAGCCCCACACGACCTTCTCAGCTCACAGCCCCACACGACCTCCTCAGCTCACAGCCCCACACGACCTCCTCAGCTCACAGCCCCACACGACCTCCTCTGTTTACTTAACTTTGGGATTCATGAAAGGTTTGGCCCGCCTCTCTGGTCTCCAAGGCTCCAGGTTTTGTACGTTGGGGATATTGGAGGATGGTGTGTGTGTGTGTGTGTGTGTGTGTGTAAAATGTGAATGTGTAGGGAGGGGTTCAATAAGGTTGTGTGTAAATAGATGTAAATGAATATGTAAACAAAGAAGATTCGACCTTCATGTGTAGTAAAAAAGTATAAATATGTAAATATACTCAATAGATTTACCAAGTTACTCTTTAAAACTTGAGGAAATCTTAGGAACCCAAATTCATTCCTACTCCTTTTTTCTCCTCTCTCCCCCTCTTCTTCTCCTCCCCCTGTCTCCTCTTCCTCATCCTCCTCCTCTCTCCTCTAGCCTCCTTCTTCACCTTTTCTCTCGACATCCCTCTCCTCCTACTCTTTTCCTTCTGTCAATATCCCTCCCGTCCTCCTCCTCCTCTCTCTTCTTTCTCTCTCCTTTCTCCTCTTCTCATCCTCCTTCTCTTCTCTTCCATCTCTCTCCTCTCTCCTCTTCCTTCTCCTCCTACTCTCTTCCTTCTCTCTCCTCTATCCCCTTCCTTCTCCTCTTACTCTCTTCCTTCTGTCAATATCCCTCCCCTCCTCCTCCTCTCTCTTCCTTCTCTCTCTTCTCTCCCCTTCCTTCTCCTTCTCCTCCTCCCCTCTCCTCTCTCCTCCTGCCCCTAACACCGACACTGTCAGCAATACCATGATATCAAGTCACCAGTCATGAGTATTGTGATCTTTGTCCACATGTCAGGCTGTCAGCGTCTCCACCTCCTGCCGTGGCCTGGGGAGAGGACGACCACACCATCCTACGACGACTACTCTACCTTCAGGACGACCATTCTCCCTTCAGGATGACTATACTACCTTCAGGACGACCACACTACCTTCAAGATGACTACACTACCTTCAGGACGACCATTCTCCCTTCAGGATGACTATACTACCTTCAGGACGACCACACTACCTTCAAGATGACTACACTACCTTCAGGACGACTGCAATACTTTCAAACGACCACACCACCTTAAATATGACCACACCACCTTAAATACAACCACACCACTTTAAATACGACCACACCACCTTCAGAACGACCACACAACCCTTAGAACGACCACACCATCTTCAGAACGACCACACCATCTTCAATACAACCACAGGACCTTAAATACGACTACACCACCTTTAATACTACCACACCGCCTTCAGAATAACCACACTACCTCCAGAACGACCACAGCTCTCGTAAACGATTCATGGACACTCGTTGTGGGCGGTTGGTCGCCTTCGTCAGTGTTGAGAAGAGGGAAACATGTGTGTGTGAGAGAGAGAGAGAGAGAGAGAGAGAGAGAGAGAGAGAGAGAGAGAGAGAGAGAGAGAGAGAGAGAGAGAGTTGTATTTGATTCCTAAGGTAAATAGTTAATTATATCACCTTAATCGCGTCACCTGCCTAAGTATGTAACCTATTATATGAGCCAAGACGCATGCTGGTCGTCTCTTACTTAAACTTCAAAGACAATATACATTATTAAAGTTCTCCGTCGTGTAGCGTCGTGTAGCGTCGTGTAGCGTCGTATACGTCATCTCTGGCGCGTGACTAACAATGTCCATATGTTAACATTAAACAAAAATACAAGGTGTTAATAAAGTCCCTTGATGTTTGTGTAATGGTTCCCTCTCCATAAAATTGATATATACTGTATCATTTCCTACATTAATACGAACTGTAGGTCTATGATGCCTTCTATAATACAGTTTAAGATACAGTAGATACAGTTAATAATACAGTAAGTCTAGAAAATACCACAGGATTACATATCAATGTCGTGGATGGATAAAAGTCTTCATGGGGGCAAATGTCAACACAAACATCAAGGGACTTTGTAAACACCCCATGCAATATTTACCCGATAAACACGAGGTGGTCGACGCGGGGAGCCACAGACGCACGGGGTCTCTGCTGCTGCTGTAGGGTATGTGACACAATACTCTCACTCCACACAGTTTATGTAGCGTTAGTAAATTTGGCAACATAGTATATACAAGACACTGGCAACTGACAAGACCTGAAGCCGTGGGAGGAGGAAGACGAGGAGGAGGAAGACGAGGAGGAAGACGAGGAGGAAGAAGAGGAGGTCGAGTCATTTATGAGTCGGGTGTGAGTGAGTGACAAGCTTCCCTCTCTGTGCCGCATTTCCTGTTGAGATGACATGATACAAGGAACACGTTAACGTGATATCAGTAATGGCATAGAGACGCGTTCCCGTCCTTTATAGTGACGTTCATGATTTTGTTATAGTGATGTGGTGATAGTGACAGTAGTTGTGGTAGTAGTGGTGGAGTTGACGGTAAGAGGTGTAACTTATCGAATGAGTGTCTTGAGTGACCTACCTGTTGTTATCTTACCTGTGATAAGATGGATTTACCTGGTGATGCGTCTCAAGAGTCACATCCGGGAAGTTTGGTGTAATGTTTAGTAGAGAGAGAGAGAGAGAGAGAGAGAGAGAGAGAGAGAGAGAGAGAGAGAGAGACTTGTGAACAGAAGAAGAAATTGACGAAGAATAAAGAAAAAGATAGAAAGTCGAAGAATAATGGAAAAATAGAAGAAACTGGTGAAAAATAAAGAATAGGAATAAAAAAGAAAATAGAAGAAGGAAAC
>CAUDMG010000177.1:142500-162500 GCA_958450375.1 Homarus gammarus
TTCTCACATAATCCACCTCTTCTCCCTCCCTTCACCCTACCCTCTGTCTCTCTCTCCTTCCCCCCTCCCTTCTCTCTCCCTTCTCTCTCCCTTCTCTCCCGTCTCTCCCGTCTCTCCTGGAGGCGGGGTTGTATACAAATGTTTGGTAAAGGTAAGAGATCAAAGGTAATGAACCCCCTTCACCTTGTTGACTGGGTCTCTCACAGCCCAGGTAAGTTTTCCCAAATGACCCAAGGCAAGGTAAGGCAAGGTAAGGCAAGGTGAGGCAAGGTAAGGCAAGGTAAGGCAAGGTAAGGCAAGGTGAGGCAAGGTAAGGCAAGGTGAGGCAAGGTGAGGCAAGGTAAGGCAAGGTAAGGCAAGGTGAGGCAAGGTAAGGCAAGGTAAGGCAAGGTAAGGCAAGGTGAGGCAAGGTAAGGCAAGGTGAGGCAAGGTGAGGCAAGGTGAGGCAAGGTAAGGCAAGGTGAGGCAAGGTAAGCCAAGGTGAGGCAAGGTAAGGCAAGGTGAGGCAAGGTAAGGCAAGGTGAGGCAAGGTGAGGCAAGGTAAGGCAAGGTGAGGCAAGGTAAGGCAAGGTAAGGCAAGGTGAGGCAAGGTGAGGCAAGGTGAGGCAAGGTAAGGCAAGGTGAGGCAAGGTAAGGCAAGGTGAGGCAAGGTGAGGCAAGGTGAGGCAAGGTAAGGCAAGGTGAGGCAAGGTAAGGCAAGGTAAGGCAAGGTAAGGCAAGGTGAGGCAAGGTAAGGCAAGGTGAGGCAAGGTGAGGCAAGGTGAGGCAAGGTAAGGCAAGGTGAGGCAAGGTAAGGCAAGGTGAGGCAAGGTAAGGCAAGGTAAGGTTAGCTTCTTTGTGTGTGTGTGTGTCTCTCTCTTTTCTTCTTTTTATCTTTCTCTCGATTCTCTCCTTCTCTCTCTCTTTATCCCATCTTGTTTATCTCTATGTACCTCCATCCAATAATCTCTCTTTACACCCCACTCCCCTCTCCACCCCTCTCCACCCCAACTCCCCCTCTCTCCACCCCTCTCCACCCCAACCCCCCCCTCTCTCCACCCCTCTCCACCCCAACCCCCCCCTCTCTCCACCCCTCTCCACCCCAACCCCCCTCTCTCCACCCCTCTCCACCCCAACCCCCCTCTCTCTACCCCTCTCCACCCCAACCCCCCCTCTCTCCACCCCTCTCCACCCCAACCCCCCTCTCTCCACCCCTCTCCACCCCAACCCCCCCTCTCTCCACCCCTCTCCACCCCACCCCCCCCCCTCTCCACCCCTTTCTCCTAATACACACAAGCTTGGACGTCAACCAGCCACGTCTAATAATCTCTGAGACACACATCACGTTATAATCATAAGGTTTCTCAGAGAAGAATATACGTTTGGCTGAGAAAAACAGACAGAAGTAGACGGGCAAGCAGACAGGTAGACAGACAGGTAAAAGGGCAGAATGAGAAGCAGATAGGTAGACTGGCAAGGGGACAGGTAGACGGGCAGATAGACAGGTAGACGGGCAGGTAGACAGGTAGACAGACAGGTAGACGGACACGAAGACAGGTAGATGGGTACAGACAGAAATGCAGAAAGACAGGTAAACAGAGATGTAGACAGGTAGACGGACAAATAGACATACAGACAGAAAGATAGGCAGAGACTACGAAGAATAAATGAAAATAAGACGATATAATAATGAAAGAAAGTAAAGAAAGAGAAAAGCAATAACTAAAGAAAGGGGAATAGATGGAAGACCCAGAAAAGAACGGAGGAAAATGAGAAAAATAAACACGAATGAAAAGAAACGGAGAAACGATAAATAAAGGAACATAAAGAAGGGAATAAGAACAATGTACAAGTTAAAGGAGAGAGACAGAGACGGAGAGAGAGAGAGAGAGAGAGAGAGAGAGAGAGAGAGAGAGAGAGAGAGAGACACGTACCAAGATGATATTTATGTGAAAAAATCGTGAAAACACCTGAGTTCTGGCAACGCATCAGGGACAGGTAACAAAATTAAATTCATACCCCTTCTAAGGCTTTAATAACGGGAGTCTTGTAACGATGAAAATGACAAGAAAATATGCCAAGTGTAGGACTGTCTGTCTGTCTGTCTGTCTGTCTGTCTGTGTCTCTGTTGTGTGTGTGTGTGTGTGTGTGTGTGTAAGCCGTGACCACACTTCCAAGTACAGAGATAAGGTTTGAAAGCCATCCATTGACGCATCTCTGAAGAAACCATTTTACCTTAGGACAGACACACACAGACACAAATTTCTATATACAGTAAAACCTCCATATAGCGGACTTCTATAATCCGTAAATCAGGGGCTTACCATATCTAACGGACTCTCGATATAGCGTTCTTTCATCTCTCTATAGTTCGTTAGGTTTCACATCTAATAAACCCTGGATATAACGAACTGTCCTCTCTATATAGTTCGTTATATAAAGGTTTCGTTGTACTGTATATCTGCTTTAACTGACAGATTATTTAACGGGGTATATATAAATAATGTATTTGAAGATTGCCGTTGTGTTACCCGTTGCAACAGAAAGGAATAATTGGTCGGTGCGAATATTATGTGGTTGGTTGGCTACTGTACTCGCCTTTTGCTCTAAGAGTCGCTGGTTCACGCTTGGGACACACCTTAGACCAGTGAGCTGTGAATGGGTACCTAACTGTACTCATGAGGAAGTGAATGAGGTCAAGTGCAGTGCCGTCTACACTAACGAATACATTGGGAACAATATTCACCCTTACAGCTATAGCAGTTAACATTATATTCCCGCTGCAACAACACCAACAGATCGCCAAGTTCCCATAAGACAGGAGGGGTGGTTGGGGGTTAGGAGGGGTGGTTGGGGGTTAGGAGGGGTGGTTGGGGGAGGTTAGGAGGGGTGGTTGGGGGTTAGGTTAGGTTAGGAGGGGTGGTTGGGGGAGGTTAGGAGGGGTGGTTGGGGGTTAGGTTAGGAGGGGTGGTTGGGGGAGGTTAGGAGGGGTGGTTGGGGGTTAGGTTAGGTTAGGAGGGGTGGTTGGGGGTTAGGAGGGGTGGTTGGGGGTTAGGAGGGGTGGTTGGGGGTTAGGTTAGGAGGGGTGGTTGGGGGTTAGGTTAGGTTAGGAGGGGTGGTTGGGGGTTAGGTTAGGTTAGGAGGGGTGGTTGGGGGTTAGGATAGGTTAGGAGGTGTGGTTGGGGGTTAGGTTAGGTTAGGAGGGGTGGTTGGGGGTTAGGTTAGGTTAGGAGGGGTGGTTGGGGTTAGGTTAGGAGGGGTGGTTGGGGGTTAGGAGGGGTGGTTGGGGGTTAGGTTAGGAGGGGTGGTTGGGGGTTAGGAGGGGTGGTTAGGGGTTAGGTTAGGAGGGGTGGTTGGGGGTTAGGTTAGGAGGGGTGGTTGGGGGTTAGGAGGGGTGGTTGGGGGTTAGGTTAGGAGGGGTGGTTGGGGGTTAGGTTAGGAGGGGTGGTTGGGGGTGGTGGAGGGAGGCTCTCACCGCTACGCTCGGTACGGGGCGCCTGCCTGCTGCCTCGACCCGGGGAGAGAGAGAGAGAGAGAGAGAGAGAGAGAGAGAGAGCAGTGGGGGGGTCCGAACCTAGCGAGCGAGTCAGTTGAGTGTCGGCCATGGTCGTGTGAGGTGGACTGATCGTACTACTACCGTATTCCCCAGAACTTGTCATAACCGGTTGGTCTAGGAGAGATCAACTGGTTATAGTGGAAAGAGATTTCTACAATGGTTGACACTGAGAACCCTGGTGCGTGTGTTTGTCGGTCTCTCGTCTTGACACCGTAGAAATATTTTAGTGGTACTGTTTTTATTATGGTTGGCGTCCGTGATATGTATAGTGTGAGTGTGGTGACCATGTTGTGGACGACTTGAGGCGCTAGTGGACATGTGGTAAGTGTTTGTGACTATTTCTGTGTTTGTTGATATGTTTTGTGTTTATATACACACACACAAACACACACACACACACACACACACATATATATATATATATATCTATATATATATATATATATATATATATATATATATATATATATATATATATATATGTGTGTGTGTGTGTGTGTGTGTGTGTGTGTGTTTGTTATGTACAGATGTATTTATATTTATATATGTTGTTGGCTCTCCGCTTTACATATAAGTTTACATGTGTGAGTAAACAAGATATTTGCCATAATAAAACAGTGAATAATTATCTTCATTAATATAAACATCATTGTGAAAAACACGAAAACAAATTAAGTTTATTCTTACCAGCGACTTAGATCCTTATAACACTAAGGAGAAAAACAAAATGTAAAGCAGATTTTTTTTTGTGCATAAATTTGCATAAAGATTTTTGCACAAGAAAGCAGGAATGAACGTTGAGTGAATCCTGCACCCAGAGTGTTAAAGGCTAACTCGAGGGATAATCTCGTGAGTGAAGACAGAACACAACTGACTGCCCCATTTACCGTAAGAAACAGAACAAAATGAAGAACATTACGTCGAACAACAACCTACAATTTACACTGAGATTCACCTTAACTACGCACGTCCAGAAC
Organism: Homarus gammarus; assembly: GCA_958450375.1. Lineage (NCBI taxonomy): Eukaryota > Metazoa > Arthropoda > Malacostraca > Decapoda > Nephropidae > Homarus > Homarus gammarus. Next base: position 147,013 of record CAUDMG010000177.1, read on the forward strand.
TCAGGCACCGGGAGATAAGATCAACACACACACAGACTTAAGGTGTTCCTATATTATATCTTTAGACACATTCTTACACCTTTATTTAAGAGGAATATTCAACTACGAACCTGTAAATATCCAAAACCTTCAGCAAATTCGTACAGGTTGGCGAGAGTGTACGTCAGGAGGGTGTATGTATGTATGTATGTATGTATGTATGTATGTATGTATGTATGCATGTATGCACGTATGTATGTAGGAAGGTATGTATTTGTGTGTGTGTGTGTGTGTGTGTGTGTGTGTGTGTGTGTGTGTGTGTGTGTGGTAATTCAATATGATTTAACAATTACACATAATATTTGCATTTTCATGATCATTAATTTTCACTCAGTCTGGTGTAGTAATTGACGCTTGTGTGTGAAACATTATGGACTATGTTGGCAAATAATGAAGTTATTTTTTATTCTGAGATGTAATTGAGGAGAATATTTTTATTTTACTGAACAAGTTATCTTTTTCATATTATCATCATCATCATTATTACCATCATCATCGTCGTCATTATCATTATTATCACTATCATTATTATTATCATCATCATTATCATCATTATCAATGTTATTACTATTATTATTATTCGTAACTCTCTTCCCATTATTATCACCACTACCTTCATCTTTATCATTATTAATATAAACTTTCTATATCATCTTTAACATACATTTCCTTATAACCATCACAAGCTACATTATCATCATTATTCTTATATAGTTTATAATAATCCTTTTATCTTATCTCACTTCCTTCCTTCGTTCAAGAGTCAGTAAATATCGACGTTTCTTCCTTTCCACCATATTTATCTTGTTAACGCGATTCTAGCTTTAAATCTGTCAAAAATCATTATATTTACAAGTTAACTTATGTTTCGGAGCTTCATTAGTTCGAAAGGTTCATTCGTTTCGGGGTTCATTTGTGGTAAGGTTCATTTATCGCTTCGAAAGATCATATTTGTGTTTGAAGGTCGATATATATTGATTCAAAAGTTTATTAGTTGGTTCGAAGGTTCAGTTACTTGTTCAAAGGTTCAGTCACTCGTTCGAAGGTTCAGTCACTCGTTCGAAGGTTCAGTCACTCGTTCGAAGGTTCAGTCACTCATTCAAAGGTTCAGTCACTCGTTCGAAAGTTCAGTCACTCATTCGAAGGTTCAGTCACTCGTTCGAAGGTTCAGTCACTCGTTCGAAGGTTCAGTCACTCGTTCGAAGGTTCAGTCACTCGTTCGAAGGTTCAGTCACTCGTTCAAAGGTTCAGTCACTAGTTCAAAGGTTCAGGGACTGGTTCGAAAGTTCAATCGTTTGAAGATTATCTGGTCTGTAGGTTCCTTGGTTGGAAGCTTCAATGGCCAGAAGATTTAATTAGTTTGGACCTTCAAACCACTTTAAGCTTCAGCACTAATTCATTTTAATTATGAGAAGGAGGAAGAGGAAACAGGAGGAGGAGGAGGAGAAACAGGAGGAGGAAGAGGAGAAACAGGAGGAGGAAGAGGAAACAGGAGGAGGAGGAGGAGAAACAGGAGGAGGAAGAGGAAACAGGAGGAGGAGGAGGAGAAACAGGAGGAGGAAGAGGAGAGGGAGGAGCAGGAGGAGAAACAGGAGGAGGAAGAGGAGAGGGAGGAGGAGGAGGAGAAACAGGAGGAGGAGGAGGAGAAACAGGAGGAGGAAGAGGAGAGGGAGGAGCAGGAGGAGAAACAGAAGGAGGAGGAGGAGAAACAGGAGGAGGAGGAGGAGAAACAGGAGGAGGAAGAGGAGAGGGAGGAGCAGGAGGAGAAACAGGAGGAGGAAGAGGAGAGGGAGGAGCAGGAAGAGGAGAGGGAGGAGGAGGAGGAGAAACAGAAGGAGGAAGAGGAAACAGGAGGAGGAGGAGGAGAAACAGGAGAGGGAGGAGGAGGAGGAGAAACAGGAGGATAATGAGGAGGAAGAGGAGAGGGAGGAGCAGGAAGAAGATGACGACGGGGAGGAGGAGGACGAAGATGATGACGAAGAAGGCGGGGAGGAGGAGGAAGACGAGGAGCAGAGAGAAGGCGAGGTGGACGAAGAGGAGGAGGAGGAAGACGAGGAGCAGTAAGAAGGAGAGGTGGAAGAGGAAGACGGCGAGGAGGAGGAGGAGGAAGAAGACGAGGAGGAGGAGGAGGAGGAGGAAGGCGAGGAGGAGGAAGGCGAGGAGGAGGAGGAGGAGGAAGACGAGGAGCAGTAAGAAGGAGAGGTGGAAGAGGAAGACGGCGAGGAGGAGGAGGAGGAAGAAGACGAGGAGGAGGAGGAGGAGGAAGAAGACTTGTATTATCTTCTTTATATTTAAGGTAACTTTCAATCTTAACTCTTACTTTAGGTTACGTGTGATAATTAGGTAATATTTTAGGGTAAACTGACGGTTTTAAGTCATTATTGCATATAAAGGTAATTTATATCTCAGTTAATGGCGTATTACATTAAAGGCGTATTACATTTAAAGGCGTATTGCATTAAAGGCGTATTACAAATAAAGCGAATTACATTTAAAAGGGTATTGCATTTAAAAGGTTATTACATTAAAGGCGTATTACATATAAAGGGAATTACATTTAAAAGGGTATTACATTTAAAGGCGCATTATATTTAAAGGCGTGTTACATTAAAGGCGTATTACATATAAAGCGAATTACATTTAAAAGGGTATTGCATTTAAAAGGTTATTACATTAAAGGCGTATTACATATAAAGCGAATTACATTTAAAAGGGTATTGCATTTAAAAGGTTATTACATTAAAGGCGTATTACATATAAAGGGAATTACATTTAAAAGGGTATTACATTTAAAGGCGCATTATATTTAAAGGCGTGTTACATTAAAGGCGTATTACATATAAAGAGAATTACATTTAAAAGGGTATTGCATTTAAAAGGTTATTACATTAAAGGCGTATTACATATAAAGCGAATTACATTTAAAAGGGTGTTGCATTTAAAAGGTTATTACATTAAAGGCGTATTACATATAAAGCGAATTACATTTAAAAGGGTATTGCATTTAAAAGGTTATTACATTAAAGGCGTATTACATATAAAGGGAATTACATTTAAAAGGGTATTACATTTAAAGGCGCATTATATTTAAAGGCGTATTACATTAAAGGCGTATTCCATTTAAAAGAGTATTACATTTAAAAGGGTATTGCATTCAAAGGCATATTGCATTTAAAAGGGTATTACATTAAAGACGTATTACATTTAAAGGGTATCACATTTAAAGGTGTATTACATTTAAAGGCGTATTACATTTAAAGGCGCATTACATTTAAATGCGTATTACATTTAAAGGCGTATTACATTTAAAGACGTATTACATTTAAAGGCGCATTACATTTAAAGGCGTATTACATTTAAAGGCGTATTACATTTAAAGGCGTATTACATTTAAAGACGTATTACATTTAAAGGCGTATTACATTTAAAGACGTATTACATTTAAAGGCGCATTACATTTAAATGCGTATTACATTTAAAGGCGTATTACATTTAAAGACGTATTACATTTAAAGGCGCATTACATTTAAAGGCGTATTACATTTAAAGGCGTATTACATTTAAAGGCGTATTACATTTAAAGACGTATTACATTTAAAAGGGTATTATATTTAAAGGCGTATTACATCAGCGTCCCCAAAGAAGTTATTAATAATATTTTTTTTAGAAACACTCGCCTTTACAGTGTCAAAATGGCTACTACAGTTTATAAGTAAAAACACCAAAGTTTATACACAATTTTATCATATTTTACTAACACAGAAAATTGTAACACAATTTTTCGTCCTAACTCCGGAAAATATAAGTCAGTTTTTGTCCTGACAAATTAGGTGTCGTAACTTTTTTGAAGGGATAGAAATATGTCTTGTAGGATTTAAGGTAATTTTTAAGGTAGGTTTGTGGTCTTAAGATACTGTTGTTTTAGGGTTCAGTTATCTCTTGTAATATTTAAGGTAATTTTAAGGTGTGGTCCAAAATGACTAGATGAAAATGTTGTGTGATAACGGGCTATTTTTTCTATGCTGTTGGCGAGAAGGATAATGATTGTGTGGGGAAAAGGCCAAACTCAAGCCAAGTAAGGTTAATTGATATATACGTCTGTTAATAAACCTAGATTATAGCAATCTGAGACCATTAATGCTTCATTGACCCTAGTTCAATGTTTACACGGACAAATGACAAATATGTACCCCAAGACCTCCATTACTCACGGCCAGGCCAGGTTAGGTCAGCTTGGCACTAAGGACTAAAGCCCATTGCACCAACAACCCACATCACTGTTTTTGTAAATACGAAGCTTCGCGGGTAAATAAGCTGACTGAAAAACTCGATTGCCAAAGCTCACAGGTACACACAGAACCAGTGTGTTAATCCTCTCAATAAAACACCTTGATGGTAGGAAGAACAGATGACGTATAAAAATGAATACCAATTTTTCTTTTCCTTTTTGAAGTTTAATTGGGGTTGGGAGTCTTCTAGAAGGAGCGTGAAGGAGTTACATTGAAAGGGTTGATATATAGATACAGAGCGAGATTTATACGTGGTGGTAACTTTATATGACTAACACTTTAGGTTGACTCATTATAAAAAGTTTTAGGGCTGTAGTGTTTAAGTAGGTCGGTTTTATTCCCTCCAGCAGAATTTCCCCTTAAATGTAAATACAGCTCAAAAGAAAACATTTAGGTTAAGTGTCATTTGTTCTTTTCCTGTTACCGCTAAGCTTATCCTCACCCCTCACCCCTCACCCCTCACATTTTCTCTGGTAATAACATATCCCTGACGTCATCACAACCCACACAACAACACACTGACGTAGATGAAACACCAATCACGTTTTATTAATTGTGAGGCTCAGAGCGGCGCCCCACACACACACACGTTAAGTACTATATACACCTCACAGGGCTGAGAATAACACCCTTGTCTTATTTAAGGGAACCGCCTGACCTGACCTGACTGAAACTCTTTGTGTGGTACGGGTAGGAATTAAGACATATTTTATATATATTTCAATTTTCTTTGTAATCTTTACCTCATTGAGATTCAAGCGGCACCTCGACCATTCTACCGGGATTTCATTTCCTCTGCTCGGGAATTCTATTCATATCCCGGCGGCTGAGTAGTATCGCCGGGGTGCAGTGTGAGGGAGTCTCTGCCTCACCAGCCACACAGGCGCTCAGCTGGGTATAACTAGCAATTAAGAGCAACTAGCAGCTATTTTGCCTCAGGTTAATGTATCAGTTCACCGTCAGGAGTCATTACTTGATGAACATTAAAGAAAGTTTGACTCTTTAGTTCCTTCGTTAGTGTCGCCAACACGAATACAGCCTGGCGCTCTACTCCACCCGCACTGACACACGCCTGCAGTGAGTCGTTTTATGGTGCTATCTGGCGGACTAAGGCCCACAACACTCCTCCTAGGACCCACAACACCACAACACTCCTCCTAGGCCCCACAACACTCCTCCTAGGACCCACAACACCACAACACTCCTCCTAGGACCCACAACACCACAACACTCCTCCTAGGCCCCACGACACTCCTCCTAGGATCCACAACACTCCTCCTAGGACCCACAACAACACAACACTCCTAGGACCCACAACACCACAACACTCCTCCTAGGACCCACAACATCACAACACTCCTCCTAGGCCCCACAACACTCCTCCTAGGACCCACAACACTCCTCCTAGGACCCACAACACCACAACACTCCTCCTAGGCCCCACAACACTCCTCCTAGGACCCACAACACTCCTCCTAGGACCCACAACAACACAACACTCCTAGGACCCACAACACCACAACACTCCTCCTAGGACCCACAACACCACAACACTCCTCCTAGGACCCACAACACTCCTCCTAGGACCCACAACAACACAACACTCCTAGGACCCACAACACCACAACACTCCTCCTAGGACCCACAACACCACAACACTCCTCCTAGGACCCACAACAACACAACACTCCTAGGACCCACAACAACACAACACTCCTCCTAGGACCCACAACAACACAACACTCCTCCTAGGACCCACAACACCACAACACTCCTCCTAGGACCCACAACACCACAACACTCCTCCTAGGACCCACAACACCACAACACTCCTCCTAGGACCCACAACACCACAACACTCCTCCTAGGACCCACAACACAACACTCCTAGGACCCACAACACCACAACACTCCTCCTAGGACCCACAACACCACAACACTCCTCCTAGGACCCACAACACAACACTCCTCCTAGGACCCACAACACAACACTCCTCCTAGGACCCACAACAACACAACACTCCTCCTAGGACCCACAACACAACACTCCTAGGACCCACAACACCACAACACTCCTCCTAGGACCCACAACACCACAACACTCCTCCTAGGACCCACAACACAACACTCCTCCTAGGACCCACAACACAACACTCCTCCTAGGACCCACAACAACACTGTCACCAGTTGGTTTATATAATGAAGTATAATGTATTGTCTTCACACTTAAACCTAAACTGTTTGATCATCATTATAAAAGTCGTTTCAAAAGTCCTTCTCAACATCTTATAACATACAAGGAACAAAAGGTTAACTCTCTCTAAGAAAAAATAAATGTTTAATAAATTTCGTAAAAAAATCCAATACAATGAACCTAAAATAACAATAAAAAACAACTTAATTATCACTGTAAAATAGCTTCTTAAAATACAGATAAGAAACAAACAAACTAATACCCATTAAGAATTGTTTGATTAACCATAAAAAAATAATATTTATATATTTAAAGAATATTGAGTAAACAATGTACACTTGAGTAAACAATGTACACTTGAGTAAACAATGTACACTTGAGTAAACAATGAACACTTGAGTAAACAATGAACACTTGAGTAAACAATGTACACTTGAGTAAACAATGTACACTTGAGTAAACAATGTACACTTGAGTAAACAATGTACACTTGAGTAAACAATGTACACTTGAGTAAACAATGTACACTTGAGTAAACAATGAACACTTGAGTAAACAATGTACACTTGAGTAAACAATGTACACTTGAGTAAACAATGTTTAGTCCCAGGAGAACCAAGACGAGATAATCTCTCTGGAGACTGTCAACAAAGTCTTTGTTAAATGTGTTTACTATGATGATTAGCTTCTTCTTGACCCCGGCAGCCAACCAGGAGGCCTCTGTGAATAAACGAGAGAGAGAGAGAGAGAGAGAGAGAGAGAGAGAGAGAGAGAGAGAGAGAGAGAGAGAGAGAGAGACTGAAGACCTCTCACCAGGTATAAGTGAACACGGCTCATTAACTCAGCCACTGTCATTAAGGGTGTAGAGTGACCAGGTAAGGTGTTTGCTCCCCAACAGACCCTCGGCTCTAACACACCTGCCTCACTGACCTGCCGTATGTGTGTTATGACGACTATATAAGAACACGATGAAAACGACTTATTATCACGTAAGGTTGGGAAAAGGTGAGTCACGTCAGTGTCAACATTATAAAATATGACATGTCCACAGGTGTAGAGACATGCCCACAGGTGTAAAGACATGTCCACAGGTGTAGAGACATGTCCACAGGTGTAAAGACTGAGGTTAATTGTGTATTTTGATGTCTTAGTGTCAATGGGAAGGTTGTTTATTTTTTGTTAGAGTCAGTAAACAAAATAGACACACACACACACACACACACACACACACACACACACACACACCAATATAAACACATGCATGTTTTTTCTGTCTTACCTCCCGTATATTTACCAGACAGTGTCAACAAGGGCTCTATGTGGCGACTTAACTCAGCGGTGTATCCCTATGGCAGCCACTACAGGCCATAGGCTCCGTCAGTCAGTTAGTCAGTCAGTCACTTGGTTTAATAATGGGCTCCGTCAGTCAGTTAGTCAGTCAGTTGGTTTAATAATGGGCTCAGTCAGTCAGTCAGTCAGTCAGTCAGTTGGTTTAACAATGGGCTCCGTCAGTCAGTCAGTCAGTTGGTTTAATAATGGGCTCCGTCAGTCAGTCAGTCAGTCAGTCAGTCAGTTGGTTTAATAATGGGCTCTGTCAGTTAGTTAGCGAGAGAGAGGGGAGGGGAGGGAGAGTTAGCTAGTTTCTATCAACGTATTTACACATTTGCTTACACACAGAGAGAAAAACAGAGAAATCATAGCAAACAAAAAACACACAAACAACAACAAATAATCAGATAAACACACACACACATTAACAAACAAACAAACACAGCCATACAGCTCGCAGTTAAAACCCCCAAAAACGTACATTCCTCTACTAACGAGACCAACAGTATCACCTGCAGCTAGAAAATTAAAACTGATACCAATAAACACGAAACAAAAAATAAAAACACGAAATAAAACGAAAGAAAAACATAAAAAAACGAAAACACACATTTGTAGAATATATTTATTTTAATGTTAACATATAGTGTAAATTTAGAACGATTTTATTTTATTTTTTTAGCTGATTTTATATTTTTCCTATAAATTGTGTTAAAATTTTCTACGTGAATTATTTTGAAGTGAAAGAAACTTGACGGGTAATACTTTAGACTTGACGCTCAGGGAAGGAACCACTTTAGGGAAATATTCTATGGAAGAAAACTTGTTCCTTACCTTTTGAATAATAAGGAATGGGTAGAAGAATTGTAACTTTCCTATTATTGTTCAATGTTTCTTCCTCAACGCACTGCCTGCTTCTGTGTGGCGCGGGAAGCTATATCAGGCAAGCGGCTATTACTCGTTTATTATGAGAGCGTCAAGAGACAAACGACATTTCATAAACATTAACGCTTCCATTAAATAAACACCGCGAATAATAATAATAAGACTTTCCAGTATTTTAGGTTTTATAATTAGTTGAGCAGTTTTGCCTTAGCGGCGTTTCGTACCTGAGCAGCGTCGACATTTCTCCCGCCCTGACGTAAATGATTTAGTGATGATAAGATAAAAGGAATCAGACCGACATAACCTGACCTAACTTCCTATAAGATTGAAAAGTTTTATTTTGTTATATTACCTTATTGTGATGGTTGGGAGTTGGTGGGTAGAGGGATGGAGTTGGTGGGTTGAGGGGGGTAATTGGTGGGTTGAGGGAGGGAGTTGGTGGGTTGAGGGGGCAGTTGGTGGGTTGAGGGAGGTAACTGGTGGGTTGAGGGAGGTAGTTGGTGGGTTGAGGGGGCAGTTGGTGGGTAAAGGGATGGAGTTGGTGGGTAGAGGGAGGGAGTTGGTGGGTAGAGGGAGGGAGTTGGTGGGTTGTGGGAGGCAGTTGGTGGGTTGAGGGAGGTAGTTGGTGGGTTGAGGGGGCAGTTGGTGGGTTGAGGGAGGTAGTTGGTGGGTAAAGGGAGGGAGTTGGTGGGTTGAGGGGGCAGTTGGTGGGTTGAGGGAGGTAGTTGGTGGGTTGAGGGGGCAGTTGGTGGGTTGAGGGAGGCATGTGATGGGTAGAGGGGGAAGTGGGTGGGTAGAGAGAGGTATTGGTGGGCAGAGGAAACAGTGTAAAGAGGAATGGATGGACTCGCTAGAAAATGGTTGTCAACAAAATCGAATCGTTAGGTATTGACGCGAGCAGGGACAGCATTTGTATTATTAAACCCTTATGTACGATGTCTCCTCTGAGTTGAATAAATCGTGAGGAGTTAACCAAATAAAATATTGAAAGTGGCGTCCCTGTAGTGAAGAAGTTAGTGGAGAGTTGCAGGTAGTCTACTGAAGCTGATAAACCAATGAGGAATACCATACCTGACCTAATTTATTTATCCTAGGATGGAAGTACAGTCTTTTAGTTTACGTTAGATAGGTCGGTTAAGTTAGGTTTCTATATATACTGTCAATAGGAGGGAGGAAGGAAGGCGAACACGGCAGTCCAAGATGGTTGTACTAGATAACAGTTCAAGAGGGCTGTCCAAGCGGCACCCACCACTTTCACTTAACAAAAACAAAGGTAAAACTAAAAGTAAGAAAGCTATAATTCTCTCCTGTTCTTTTTTTCTGTTTGTGAGATAAGATTTTTTTTTTTACTACGGAGATTGTTCATGAGGTAGCTCCTTCCCCTGAGTGTGACGTCCAAGGTGTTACCCAGTTTTTGTTGGCAACATATACGGGAATTCAGATTTTGTACATTCTTTGTCAGTAACTGAATAAAAATCGTATAAATTGAATCTAAACTCTGTAAATTGTGGTATATTTCCCTACATGGTATATTTTGGTGTGAAAACCTTAGCTATACTGTAAAAGCTTGTCGTACTGTGACGGCAGATATCAACAGGGAAGTTATTTTGCGAATACACTTTAAAACATGAAAATTGGTTGAGATTGACGTGGTGGCAAGTAAAAAAACAAAAAACAATCACTTAAAGGTTAGTTATATCACTTAAAGGTTAGTTATATCACTTAAAGGTTAGTTATATCACTTAAAGGTTAGTTATATCACTTAAAGGTTAGTTATATCACTTAAAGGTTAGTTATAACACTTAAAGGTTAGTTATATCACTTAAAGGTTAGTTATATCACTTAAAGGTTAGTTATATCACTTAAAGGTTAGTTATATCACTTAAAGGTTAGTTATATCACTTAAAGGTTAGTTATATCACTTAAAGGTTAGTTATATCACTTAAAGGTTAGTTATATCACTTAAAGGTTAGTTATATCACTTAAAGGTTAGTTATATCACTTAAAGGTTAGTTATATCACTTAAAGGTTAGTTATATCACTTAAAGGTTAGTTATATCACTTAAAGGTTAGTTATATCACTTAAAGGTTAGTTATATCACTCAAAGGTTAGTTATATCACTTAAAGGTTAGTTATATCACTTAAAGGTTAGTTATATCACTTAAAGGTTAGTTATATCACTTAAAGGTTAGTTATATCACTTAAAGGTTAGTTATATCACTTAAAGGTTAGTTATATCACTTAAAGGTTAGTTATATCACTTAAAGGTTAGTTATATCACTCAAAGGTTAGTTATATCACTTAAAGGTTAGTTATATCACTTAAAGGTTAGTTATATCACTTAAAGGTTAGTTATATCACTTAAAGGTTAGTTATATCACTTAAAGGTTAGTTATATCACTCAAAGGTTAGTTATATCACTTAAAGGTTAGTTATATCACTTAAAGGTTAGTTATATCACTTAAAGGTTAGTTATATCACTAAAGGTAGTTATCCTTAAAGGTTAGTTATATCACTTAAAGGTTAGTTATATCACTTAAAGGTTAGTTATATCACTTAAAGGTTAGTTATATCACTTAAAGGTTAGTTATATCGCTTAAAGGTTAGTTATATCACTTAAAGGTTAGTTATATCACTTAAAGGTTAGTTATATCACTTAAAGGTTAGTTATATCACTTAAAGGTTAGTTATATCACTTAAAGGTTAGTTATATCACTTAAAGGTTAGTTATATCGCTTAAAGGTTAGTTATATCACTTAAAGGTTAGTTATATCACTTAAAGGTTAGTTATATCACTTAAAGGTTAGTTATATCACTTAAAGGTTAGTTATATCACTTAAAGGTTAGTTATATCACTCAAAGGTTAGTTATATCACTTAAAGGTTAGTTATATCACTTAAGGTTAGTTATATCACTTAAAGGTTAGTTATATCACTCTAAGGTTAGTTATATCACTTAAAGGTTAGTTATATCACTTAAAGGTTAGTTATATCACTCAAAGGTTAGTTATATCACTTAAAGGTTAGTTATATCACTTAAAGGTTAGTTATATCACTCAAAGGTTAGTTATATCACTTAAAGGTTAGTTATATCACTTAAAGGTTAGTTATATCACTTAAAGGTTAGTTATATCACTCAAAGGTTAGTTATATCACTCAAAGGTTAGTTATATCACTTAAAGGTTAGTTATATCACTTAAAGGTTAGTTATATCACTTAAAGGTTAGTTATATCACTCAAAGGTTAGTTATATCACTCAAAGGTTAGTTATATCACTTAAAGGTTAGTTATATCACTTAAAGGTTAGTTATATCACTTAAAGGTTAGTTATATCACTTAAAGGTTAGTTATATCACTTAAAGGTTAGTTATATCACTTAAAGGTTAGTTATATCACTTAAAGGTTAGTTATATCACTTAAAGGTTAGTTATATCACTTAAAGGTTAGTTATATCACTCAAAGGTTAGTTATATCACTCAAAGGTTAGTTATATCACTTAAAGGTTAGTTATATCACTTAAAGGTTAGTTATATCACTTAAAGGTTAGTTATATCACTTAAAGGTTAGTTATATCACTTAAAGGTTAGTTATATCACTTAAAGGTTAGTTATATCACTAAAGGTAGTTATCACTTAAAGGTTAGTTATATCACTTAAAGGTTAGTTATATCACTTAAAGGTTAGTTATATCACTTAAAGGTTAGTTATATCACTTAAAGGTTAGTTATATCACTTAAAGGTTAGTTATATCACTTAAAGGTTAGTTATATCACTTAAAGGTTAGTTATATCACTTAAAGGTTAGTTATATCACTTAAAGGTTAGTTATATCACTTAAAGGTTAGTTATATCACTTAAAGGTTAGTTATATCACTTAAAGGTTAGTTATATCACTAGAGGGAACGAAGATTAGTGAGACAATGACGGATCTCATCTAACCTGATCCCTCCTCATGATTGAACATTGTGTGTTATTTATGTCTTACCTTAGAGCGGAGTGTTCGGTGGGTGGGGGACGTGGTTCATTACCTTAGAGCGGAGTGTTCGGTGGGTGGGGGACGTGGTTCATTACCTTAGAGCGGAGTGTTCGGTGGGTGGGGGACGTGGTTCATTACCTTAGAGCGGAGTGTTCGGTGGGTGGGGGACGTGGTTCATTACCTTAGAGCGGAGTGTTCGGTGGGTGGGGGACGTGGTTCATTACCTTAGAGCGGAGTGTTCGGTGGGTGGGGGACGTGGTTCATTACCTTAGAGCGGAGTGTTCGGTGGGTGGGGGACGTGGTTCATTACCTTAGAGCGGAGTGTTCGGTGGGTGGGGGACGTGGTTCATTACCTTAGAGCGGAGTGTTCGGTGGGTGGGGGACGTGGTTCATTACCTTAGAGCGGAGTGTTCGGTGGGTGGGGGACGTGGTTCATTACCTTAGAGCGGAGTGTTCGGTGGGTGGGGGACGTGGTTCATTACCTTAGAGCGGAGTGTTCGGTGGGTGGGAGGACGTGGTTCAGTGTGTAGCCACACTTCTTCCATAGACACTTTACACTGTTGAAAAAAAGTTCCTTTATAAACACAATTTAAATATATACCATTCTTGTTTTATATGATTCTATCTTACAAAATTCGTCTGTACAGTTATTTTTTTCAATGTTAATAAAAAAAGCTGTTAATAAGCACTTCTGATTAACATGTAAGGCACTTAACAATTCTTTTTAATATTTTTACGCTAATAACAAGTTCCACAGAGACCCGCCATCGTAAACGACATAATCTGTGCACAATAACAAAAGAGCATCGATTTAGAACTCAATCTCAACAAATATAGTTTCCAATACATGTTCCAATACTTTTCATCATAACGGCTGCCTGAATTAATTTTCTTTCTCGGCTATGATTGATGTCAACGAGAGGCTTGGGGTTCAGGTATCTATAATGACGTCACCAACACACAAGACAGTCGTTCGTGTGTGAGTGTGTGAGTGTGTGTGTGTGTGTGAGTGTGTGTGTGTGTGTGAGTGTGTGTGAGTGTGTGTGTGTGGGGGGGGGGGGGGCGGGATACAGCCAAGAAATTTACTAAAATACAAAAAACTTATGTGTTTAAACGATATAAGAAAATACGTTCTTTTATAGAGAAAGTTCATAATATTGTAAATTATTACTTATTTTTGTACATTTACGAATACAAACAATATTGTTAAAATACAACCCCAAATACCCACGTGATACAGTATGAGATAAAATTCCCCATATTAAAAATTCCCCACAGTATAAAAAATACCTAGCGAATAAAAATTCCCTAGTCTAAAAATTCCCTACAGGATGAAAATTCCCTATAGTTTATAAAATTCCTCACAGTATAAAAATTCCCTAGAGTATAAAAATTCCCCTGAGGATAAAGCCAAGAGCCTCTGGCCAGACCAACCTGGTGACGGAAATAGACTCCAGGTAGCTCTGAGTCTTCCACAACTGCTGGTTTTCCCAATCCCCGTTTTTCCCGTTTTCTCCACCCTTATTTTCCCTCATCTCCACTCTCTCTCTCTCTCTCTCTCTCTCTCTCTCTCTCTCTCTCTCTCTCTCTCTTTCCTTCTCCGTCAATATATTCTCGTATGTCTCAGCCTATCTGTCCGTTTCCCTGTCTGTCTTTCCTTGTCTGTCTGCCCATCTCTCTTTGTCTCTCTCTCCTCCTACCAGAAAAAAATCAACTTTGGTAGAATCAGACCAACTGCCTCGACAGGTAATTAGTCTTGGCGTCTTTGTTTACCTTGAAGGGGACACCTGTCGTCGCCCACCTGTCTGGCCCTGCAGGTACACTCCACCATCCTATAATAACATTCCTCCTCCTCCTCCTTTCTGCTTCACTCTTTGCTTCATTTCTGCTTAATTTTTACTTCGTTTCTTTATCTTTTGCTTTTCTTCATTTTTCGTTTTACTTCGTTTCTTTATTTGCTTTCTTAATATTCTCTCTTATTTTCTTATTTTCCCCCATTTTTCTTAATTTTTGTCTTGGGTTTGCTTCATTTATTAATTTTTCTTCCCTTCTTTCTTATTTTCTTCACTTTTCCCTTTTTATCTCCCTTCATTCATTTGACTTCCCTACGAGTCATCTCACGGGATCTGTCATCGAACACTCTTTATTATATGTATGTATGTATGTATGTATGTATGTATGTATGTATGTATGTATGAGTTGACGTAATGAGTGGGCGGGCGACAGAGAGACATAAACACACTCACCAAAACCATTATCTGGAGGAACGAATCGACGAGTGAATTATTTTATTTTATTTTATTTTTGACCCTTTCATTTTGGATCTCCGGGACCGTAGTGTAGTTGAGGCTCTCCCCGGAAATGGTTTGCATACTGTCGAGTTTGATTGATTCCCTCAGGCATGGCATTCGCTTTCCTATTGGACGCGCTTCCTATTTTCAATGGTTACAAAAAAAAATGTGTTTTTCGTTGTGATTTTGTTTTAGGTCTAAGTTTTACCGTGTGTGTGTGTGTGTGTGTGTGTGTGTGTGTGTGTGTGTGTGTGTGTGTGTGTGTGTGGATGGAGAGGTAAATTAATGATGAAATAAATATTAGGCTAAGGTGTGTGTTTACGTCCGCGTGAACCAACTTTTTACAACAAATTCTTTCATTCGTGCAGGGGTAACGTTCTCTCTCTCTCTCTCTCTCTCTCTCTCTCTCTCTCTCTCTCTCTCTCTCTCTCTCTCCGCTTCACCACCTCAGGCGCTACCATTCAGAGTCACTGAGTATATGTTCTCA
>CAUDMG010000177.1:167500-187500 GCA_958450375.1 Homarus gammarus
CACCTTTGTCTATATACCCATCAACCTTCTCCCCTATGTTATATCTCACTGTGTATTCTCTCTCTCTCTGTGTGTGTGTGTGTGTGTGTGTGTGTGTGTGTGTGTGTGTGTGTGTGTCTGATCGGCATACTCGAAATCTGACCAGACTGTTAAACCCAAGACCATGTTCTGAGTGACAGACGTGAGCCTCAGGTTAACTCGGGATTTGACCTGACTTAAGGGGACCTGAGGAGCCTAATCTGATTGGTTCCCGTGCGTTCTAATCCGATTGGGAAGGTCATGTGATAAGAGGTGACCGATGTATGACGTTATCTAATACTTGAGTAGAGGAGAGAGAGAGAGAGAGAGAGAGAGAGAGAGAGAGAGAGAGAGAGAGAGAGAGAGAGAGAGAGAGAGAGAGAGAGACACACACACACACACACACACACACACACACACACACACACACACACACACACACGCAGCACCAATAAATTTTAAAGGCTAGTAGTGAACCTGTAGCCCCGCGTGTCCCTACAACAGTGTGATGAGATAAATGTTCACATCACACGTAACACACATGTCAGGGGGGAGGGAAGGGGGAGAGGGGGGGAAGGAGATTTCTTAATTGTTGTTGTTTCGGGGGAGGGAGGAGGGGGGAGGGAAATGGGAGGAGGGAGATTTATTTGTTTTTGTTATTTTTCTGGAGGGGGAGGAGGGAGGGGGAGTGGGGAGGGGAGAGGGAGGGGGAGGAGGGAGAGGGAGAGGGAAGGACGGGAGGGGGGAGG
The DNA here is from genome assembly GCA_958450375.1 of Homarus gammarus. Classification (NCBI taxonomy): domain Eukaryota; kingdom Metazoa; phylum Arthropoda; class Malacostraca; order Decapoda; family Nephropidae; genus Homarus; species Homarus gammarus. Next base: position 168,268 of record CAUDMG010000177.1, read on the forward strand.
GGAGAGGGAGAGGGAAGGACGGGAGGGGGGAGGGGAGAGGGAGAGGGAAGGACGGGAGAGGGGGAGATGAAGGTAGAGGGAGGGGGAGTGGGGAGAGGAGAGGGAGAGGGAAGGACGGGAGAGGGGGAGAGGAAGGTAGAGGGAGGGGGAGGGGGAGGGGGGAGGGAGAGGGAAGGACGGGAGAGGGGGAGAGGAAGGTAGAGGGAGGGGGAGTGGGGAGGGGAGAGGGAGAGGGAAGGACGGGAGAGGGGGAGAGGAAGGTAGAGGGAGGGGGAGGGGGAGGGGGGAGGGAGAGGGAAGGACGGGAGAGGGGGAGAGGAAGGTAGAGGGAGGGGGAGGGGGGAGAGGTCTGTTTACAGTAAAGTGCATTGTACGCTATGTTGTTTTATTATTTATTTATTTATTTATGCATAATGAGTTGGGGCCGTCCGTGCTTAAATGTATCCGTCCGTGGCGATGGAGGTGATGATGTTGGTGTTCGTGGCACGTACATATAATTACTGGTGCATGTTTTTCCCGGTACACGGACAAACACTCGTCTCTTTCCACCACGTTGTTGTGTCAGAACTGTTGACTCCTTGTGTGGGGGAGAGACGCCGGTGTGGTGATGGTGGTGTGGTGATGGTGTGTGGTGATGGTGGTGTGGTGATGGTGTGTGGTGATGGTGGTGTGGTGATGGTGTGTGGTGTGTGGTGTGGTGGTGTGGTGATGGTGTGTGGTGATGGTGGTGTGTGGTGATGGTGTGTGGTGATGGTGGTGTGTGGTGATGGTGTGTGGTGATGGTGGTGTGTGGTGATGGTAGTGTGGTAGTGTGGTGATGGTGGTGTGGTGATGGTGGTGTGGTGTGTGGTGACGCAGGTGTGGTGATGGTGTGTGGTGATGGTGTGTGGTGATGGTGGTGTGGTGATGGTAGTGTGGTGATGGTGGTGTGGTGATGGTGGTGTGGTGATGGTGGTGTGATCATGGGTAAAAGCAAAATATTCTTCACGCACACACACACACACACACAAGGCTCCAACAGGCAGGTATATGAGGTGGTTGATGTAAGGTCCTCCCCCTGCCGTGTTGTGTCTCTCTGGTGGCCGAATGACATGACTCACCAACACAAGTTAACCACATCTCGCTCAGCCACAACACGAGGGACTTAACCACAATAATATCCTGGTTTAATTGGTCGTCTCCTGAATGACTTGACAGAACATCGTTGACGGATCATGTGTGTTGTTGTTGAGAGAGGAGCGTTAGGTTAGGTCAGGTTAGGTCAGCCTTGTTTGACTGAATTCAAGCATGAGTCAGCAGTCAGTCGCCATGTTAAGTATATAGTGCAGGAACCTTACAAGTTAATAGTCTTGAAAACTTAGATGTATTGTAAAAATGATAAGAATAAAAGTGCGTTTCGTGTGTGTGTGTGTGTGTGTGTGTGTGTGTGTGTGTGTGTGTGCGTTTCACCACCCCGGCGACACGGCCACCTCCCACCTTAACATTACAACACCTTCACGCTCTTACTCCTGAAGAAGACGTAAAAATCCCAACTTTCTAATGACATGACAAGTGACGACACAGAATACAGGTCAAAGGAGAATATTTCGTCATAATTGACACTTAGTTTGTAATATAAAACCTCCCTCAGAGACCCAGGCTAAGAGAGGTGTGTCGTCAGTCTTCTAAATACAGGAGAAATAACACCAAGACTCGGGGTGTAATGCGGCCTTTCTGTCGGGTCGTGATGGTGCACTGGGGGGCGTGTGTACAGGTCGTGAGCCGCCATGACGTCAACACTCTTGGTCTGAGAATCACCCTTGCGAGATGAGACTCAGGCGTTAAGTCAAATGCAGGGAAGGAATACTGGGACGTGTAGAGACGGAGGATAAAAGGACAACTACGGGTCATTACTACCGAGTGGCACTAGAGTGAGCTGAGGTCCCGGTCTACCTCCTAAACGTGACACCTTCTTCACTACCCACCTGCACGGGCACACACAGGCACGTGTTGGTGTATGTGTAATCTTCTTCTCCTCCTCTTCTCCCCCTCTTCCTCCTCCGCCTCCTCATTCTCATCTTCTTCCCTCTTTTCCTCGTCCCCCTCCTCCTCCACCACCTCTCCCCCCTCTCTCTTCCTCCTCCTTCCTGATAGATGAAGACGCTCTTGTAAGGAGGATTTACCTCAGAAAGAGAAACAACAGAAGGGTCTGGCTGGTAGTTAGCTGTCTCTTGTACAGTGTGAGTTATGTCTCAGTGTCTCGAGGGAAGGCACTACTACCTGGCCTCCAACACTCCTTCTCTATTGCCCCAACACTCCTACTACCTGCCCCCAACACTCCTACTACCTGCCCCAACACTCCTACTACCTGCCCCCAACACCTGTGTAGCCACGAGTGTTCCGCCGCCAGTACTAAACACACAGCATGATATAAGTGTGAAGTATGAAGTGTTATATCTACTGAACACTTTACGGTCAGTCTATGATAACTTCTCCACCTGGTTGTGTCCTACCTACTGTGACGGTGATAACGGAGGAATTGATCACAGTCCTTCACTAAACGTAACCTGGGAACATGTCGAGTATAACCCCATAACAAACGTCTCTATCAGTGCTGAGTGTCTCCATTAACACAAGTGATTCAATTTCATGATGAAGAGGTTCCGGATCTATCAATTAATATTATTGCACATCTGGGAACCTTTTGCTGATGTGATGAACTTATTAATAACTTTGATGTGACTGATTTATGTGTGTAACGCAGGATAGTGTGAGATAACTAGTAATATGCAGAGTTGACGTGACTGTGTGTGTGTGTGTGGGTCAGTGTCGGGGTGTTATAATATTGAAGCTCGGAGTGACAGCAGTGCCCGGGAGAGGTTCAGCTTTTGGAGACTTGAGTCACACCATCAGAGTGCCAACAGATCTGACACACACAGTTTAAGACTCAGGTTGGCACTGTGGGTCAGGTCGCTTAGTGACATCTGGCGAGATATTATAAAACTAAGAGGAAATATTCGTCTTGGTAAACAAATTGACGACCATTATAACTGAGAACCTATTAGTGGGACCTATTGGCACGGTCGCCCATTTAACCTTAAGGTGTCAGTACTACATCGTGGTGTGTAGAGTACCGTTCTTTATATCTCAATGTCACTATATCTCTATCTATCTCACTTTCTCTCTCTCTTAAACGTTTCTCTTTCTCTCTCAATCATGTTTTTTCCTCTCTCTCTCTCTCTCTCTCTCTCTCTCTCTCTCTCTCTCTTGACAGCCACGGTTGCCCTCACACCCCAAGCACCGTGAAAGCTCCTTTGCGAGGCATTTGACAGCTGCCATCACTCCTACCATCGAGTCGCTACCCTGTTTTTTCTCCTCAGTGAAACCCCCATTTAACGGATAATATGGAGAGAGAAAGTCCGTTATATAGAGGTTTCACATTTAACGGACCAGCAGGATGTTGTTGCGGAAGATCCTGGCATACAGTGTGAGAGGTGAGGCTCAATATCACGATGCTTCATTGACGAATTATTATTTTTTTTATTCCCAGCCAAGACAAAGACCTAATTGATTTTTATTCACCTCCGTTGTGACCTGGTTGCTGAGGGGGGGGGGGGGGGGTAGGAGGAAAGGAATAGGAGAGGGAGGGAAAGAAGTAAGGGGAAGGGGAAGGGGGGAAAGAAGGGGAGACGGAGAGGGAGGGGAGGCAGGGAAGGGGGGAAAGAAGGGGGAGACGGAGAGGCAGGGAAGGGGGGAAAGAAGGGGGAGACGGAGAGGGAGGGGAGACAGGAAAGGGGGGAAGAAGGGGGAGACGGAGAGGGAGGAGAGACAGGAAAGGGGGGAAGAAGGGGGAGACGGAGAGGGAGGGGAGACAGGAAAGGGGGGAAGAAGGGGGAGACGGAGAGGGAGGAGAGACAGGAAAGGGGGGAAGAAGGGGGAGACGGAGAGGGAGGGGAGACAGGAAAGGGGGGAAGAAGGGGGAGACGGAGAGGGAGGCAGGGGAGGCAGGGAACGGGGGAGGATGGGAGACGGGAAGGGAAGGAGAGAGAGGGGGAATATTATGTTATGTTATGTTATGCAATGGTTAGGTTAGGCTACATGAGGTCAGCTTAGGTTATGTTATGTTTGGTTAGATTAGGTCAGCTTAGGTTAGGTTAGGTTAGATTAGCGTTAGAGTGGTTAATCATCAGCTGGGGTGCCTAATTTACAGGTGATTATTGCACAACTCATAGACTACCTCACACACACAACTCATAAACTACCACACACACACAACTCATAAACTACCACACACACACAACTCATAAACTACCACACACACACAACTCATAAACTACCACACACACACACACAACTCATAATCTACCACACACACACAACTCATAAACTACCACACACACACAACTCATAAAATGTGTGTAATATTTGCCTACAAAATTTTCATACGATTTTTTTTATAAATTGAAATCGGAAAAAAAGTGAATTTGTGCGTCAGTGTTTGAATGTGTTTATTGGGCTTAGTAACCGAGGTCTGTCTGTCTGTCTGTCTGTCTGTCTGTCTATCTCTCTCTGTTTGACTGTCTTTCAATCTATGGATCCATCTCTATATTTCTGTTATCCATCCATCCATCCATCCATCCATCCATTCATCCATCCACCCATCCATCTATCCATCCATCCATACTTGTAAATAAAGAATAAATCATAAAATAACGATAAGTAACGAATAAATCATAATAAATCTTAAATACAGAACAACTCGTAATGTTATTCATAGTTGAGAGGGACAGCCAATGGCAGGGCTGGCAGAGGGTGTGACGTCATCATGATGGCGGCCGGGGAGGGTGTGGGAGAGACCATTAAAGGTGAGGTGTTGGATCATCTCACTCCTCACTTTACTCACCTCACGACCTGTGCCCCTTAACTGTCGACCTGTGCCCCTTAACTGTCTACCTGTGCCCCTTAACTGTCTACCTGTACCCCTTAACTGTCTACCTGTGCCCCTAAACTGTCGACCTGTGCCCCTTAACTGTCTACCTGTGCCCCTTAACTGTCGACCTGTGTCCATTAACTGTCTACCTGTGCCCCTTAACTACTACTACTACCGATAATGGCATTTAACTGTTTAATTCTAAAAACAAAACAAAAAACGAGTTACAGTCAAGCTTCAACTCGACTCTCATTGGTTCATGAATTAACCAATCAGACTCCGTGGCTCCTATAATAGATACCTGTTGCCTATATACACGACACGACAAAGGGGAACCAGCACGAACGTTCCACATAAAGATTACAAACAAACAAACAAATTCTCTTTTTTTAAGCAATTTGACGTCGTGTTGAATCGTTTTATGGACAGTATAAATTTATTAAACCACCCCTTGTACACTTCAGTCCTCTACAGAAACAAAAGACTATCTCATTTCTTTATATACAGGGAGGTGCATAAGTGTCTTTACTGAAGGTGCATTTTCTCTACATTAGTGTGGCGTGTTTTGTTGACGTCTTTCTGTGTCCATCTGGATTACAACAGGTGTGTGTGTGTGTGTGTGTGTGTGTGTGTGTGTGTGTGTGTGTGTGTGTGTGTGTGTGTGGGAGGAGGAAGAGAGAAAGAGGAGGAGGACAGAGAGGAAGATGAGTAGGAGGAGGAAGGAGTGGAGGAAGAGGGGTAGGGGGAAGGAGGAGGAAGGATTATTCTGCCCTAAATTGAGAGGTCCAAGTTATGACAGAGTGTGGTGATCCTGGCGAAGCTTCGGCTGATGAGGAAGCTAAGTCCTTTCGTTATAAACTTTAGCCGAACTTGGAACCGAATCCGGAGTTTTCATAGTTAAGTGATGGGGTAGGGTAGGGTAGGGCAGGGTAGGGTAGGGTAGGGTAGGGTAGGGTAGGGTAGGGCAGGGTAGGGTAGGGTAGGGCAGGGCAGGGTAGGGTAGGGTAGGGTAGGGCAGGGTAGGGTAGGGCAGGGTAGGGTAGGGTAGGGTAGGGTAGGGCAGGGCAGGGTAGGGCAGGGTAGGGCAGGGTAGGGTAGGGTAGGGTAGGGCAGGGTAGGGTAGGGTAGGGTAGGGTAGGGCAGGGTAGGGTAGGGCAGGGCAGGGCAGGGTAGGGTAGGGCAGGGCAGGGCAGGGTAGGGTAGGGCAGGGTAGGGTAGGGTAGGGTAGGGTAGGGCAGGGCAGGGCAGGGTAGGGCAGGGTAGGGTAGGGTAGGGTAGGGTAGGGTAGGGTTGGGTATCAGCCTCTCCTGACCTGGCTGATAGAATCTTTCCAATGTTAGGGAAGTTTAATGAGGTCACTTTACCTTTTTTTGTTTACATCTGTATATAAAAAAATCTTTATGTTTTTTGTTTTCTTGTTTCTTTACAGGATGGTTGGTGGCGCTATGGGCGTGATAGGGGGCGTGGTGGCCGGCGGAGGAGGGAGAGCAGGAAAAAGAGGAAGAGGAGGAGGAGGAGGAGGTGCTGGGGACATAGGAACAAGACGACTACTCCTGATGGCCTTCATTCTCCTGTCCTCCTGCTGGTGATTATCTAGACTGTGTCACCTGTAGTTGTGTTCCTTAAGAGATCCTTCTGTGTTCCTTAAGAGATCCTACTGTGTTCCTTAAGAGATCCTTCTGTGTTCCTTAAGAGATCCTACTGTGTTCCTTAAGAGATCCTACTGTGTTCCTTAAGAGATCCTACTGTGTTCCTTGAGAGATCCTTCTGTGTTCCTTAAGAGATCCTACTGTGTTCCTTAAGCACTGTGTCCTTAAGAGATCCTTCTGTGTTCCTTAAGAGATCCTGTGTCCTTAGGATCCATGTGTTCTAGAGATCCTTTGTGTCTTAGAGATCTACTGTGTCCTAAGAATCCTACGTGTTCCTTAAGAGATCCTACTGTTCTGAGATCTTCTGTGTTCCTTAAGAGATCCTACTGTGTTCCTTAGAGCCTACTGTTCCTAAGATCCTTCTGTGTTCCTAAGAGATCCTACTGTGTTCCTTAAGAGATCCTACTGTGTTCCTTAAGAGATCCTCTGTGTTCCTTAAGAGATCCTTCTGTGTTCCTTAAGAGATCCTACTGTGTTCCTTAAGAGATCCTTCTGTGTTCCTTAAGAGATCCTACTGTGTTCCTTAAGAGATCCTACTGTGTTCCTTAAGAGATCCTACTGTGTTCCTTGAGAGATCCTTCTGTGTTCCTTAAGAGATCCTACTGTGTTCCTTAAGAGATCCTACTGTGTTCCTTAAGAGATCCTTCTGTGTTCCTTAAGAGATCCTACTGTGTTCCTTAAGAGATCCTACTGTGTTCCTTAAGAGATCCTACTGTGTTCCTTGAGAGATCCTACTGTGTTCCTTAAGAGATCCTACTGTGTTCCTTAAGAGATCCTGCTGTGTTCCTTAAGAGATCCTTCTGTGTTCCTTAAGAGATCCTACTGTGTTCCTTAAGAGATCCTACTGTGTTCCTTAAGAGATCCTACTGTGTTCCTTAAGAGATCCTGCTGTGTTCCTTAAGAGATCCTACTGTGTTCCTTAAGAGATCCTACTGTGTTCCTTAAGAGATCCTACTGTGTTCCTTAAGAGATCCATCTATGTTCCTTAAGAGATCCTACTGTGTTCTTAAATAATATCCTTCTCGGAGTTCTTTGAAATTCTCAATGAATCTAAACTGACCTACATGATCTAATCTAACCCAGAGAGAGAGAGAGAGAGAGAGAGAGAGAGAGAGAGAGAGAGAGAGAGAGAGAGAGAGAGAGAGAGAGAGAGAGAGAGAGAGAGAGAGCCCCTACCCTCTCTCGTCATTCATACAGCGACTCATCAATTCTTTTATTTCAGGTACTACTGTGTCCCTGGAAGGTATATATATATATATAGAGTACAGGTATATATAGAGTTCAGGTATATATACAGTTCAGGTATATATTCAGTGCAGGTATATTCAATTCACCTTTACTACCATGACTATTCTCCTATACAGAGTCAGTACTAATATATCCATCTTGATAGTAGTCCACTTGTTTACTATCCTCAGACTGGCCCCCTAAAATATCCCCCTAACTACTCTCTGCTACTATTACTTCTGGTGCTATCCACAGACCGTAGCGACACTTCCCAGCGACTATCACAGACTACTTAACTATTCCACAGCCCAACTTAATACAAACTTCTAACCTAATGCCCCAAACTTTGGCTAAAATCGTGATCAAATGCCCTAAATCGGTGGTCAAATGATCTAGAGTCAGGAAGAGGGTGATGACATGGCAACAGGTGCTCAGGGTGATGACGTCATTGGAGTACCGTAAATAAATACCATGGCAACAGGTGTTCAGGGTGATGACGTCATTGCAGTACCGTAGATAAACACCATGGCAACAGGTGTTCAGGGTGATGACGTCATTGGAGTACCGTAAATAAACACCATGGCAACAGGTGTTCAGGGTGTCTTATAATTAATTAACCTCATTTACATATTAAAGGGCTAAATAATCCGGTTTTTATGTTACCATTGATTGTCTTTCTCTTCTTCCCTCTTTCCGCATCTCCCTCCCTCATCCTCTTTCCTTTTCTTCCTCCTTTCCCCATCTTTCCTACCCTCCTTCCTTCATTTACTCCCCTCCCCCTCCCCTTTTTCCTTCCTTTCTTCCTCCCACGTGACCTCAATCTTCTCTCTGTTCCCTCCCCCACCTCTCCTTCCTCCCCCCACCTCTCCTTCCTTCCCCCCACCTCTCCTTCCCCCACCTCTCCTTCCTCCCACCTCTCCTTCCTCCCCCCACCTCTCCTTCCTCCCCCCACCTCTCCTTCCTTCCCCCCACCTCTCCTTCCCCCACCTCTCCTTCCTCCCACCTCTCCTTCCTCCCCCCACCTCTCCTTCCTCCCCCCACCTCTCCTTCCTCCCCCACCTCTCCTTCCTTCCCCCCACCTCTCCTTCCTCCCCCACCTCTCCTTCCTCCCCCCACCTCTCCTTCCTCCCCCACCTCTCCTTCCTTCCCCCCACCTCTCCTTCCTCCCCCCCACCTCTCCTTCCTCCCCCACCTCTCCTTCCTCCCCCACCTCTCCTTCCTTCCCCCCACCTCTCCTTCCTCCCCAGCTCTTCTTCCTCCCCCCACCTCTCCTTCCTCCCCCACCTCTCCTTCCTCCCCCCACCTCTCCTTCCTCCCCCACCCTCCTCCTTCCCCCACTCTCCTCTCCCCACCTCTCCTTCCTCGCCCCCACCTCTCCTTCCTTTCCCCCCACCTCTCCTTCCTTCCCCCCCTCCCCTTACAACCTTCTCTCCTCGTCTTCAGGTAATTGTCTTCACCCTAAACACTCACACTTTCTTCCTTTCCTCTGACGACTCCCTCTCACCATATAATTTTTACCTTTTTATAATACGGAGAGTTAAGCGTTGTAATATTGGACGGTTAGGTTAGGTTAGGTTAGGTTAGGTTAGGTTAGGATGGATTAGGTTAGGTTAAGTTAAGTATTCACCAAGTTGTCTGCGTTCCAACATCACAACGTCTTGCTCTACTGGTGTATTTGCCCCCCCCCACCCACCCACCCACCCACACCGCCCACACCGCCCTGTTCGCTGTATAAGGAATCTAATACACACGTTGCTTTGCTCATGCCGTCTGTATGTCTGTGTATACCTCCAACTCTCCTAAACATACACCTGTGAACATAATAATAAGGCCATGAATAATATAATAAGGCTTTTGGGTTTATTTTTTGCATGTTTGTTTAGAAGAAAAATAATAAAATAAAATAAAAAGAATCAATTGGTAGTTTTTTGGTGTTCATTTGGTAAAGCTTATTTAAGTGTATGGTTATTTGTTTGTTTGTTTGTTTGTTTGTTTGTTTGTTTGTTTTTTTGTTTTCTTGCTTTTTTTTTTGAATGGTATCCCCCAAAAAATTGACGTCTTTCCAAAATTTCATGAAGGTGTTTTTATGACTCTTAAAAAAAAAAAACAATCGATGGAGAGTGTTTATCTATTTACCTCAATAGTTACCTTTGATTTTTCCAAGATATTACCTACCTTAATCTAGCCATTCTACCCTAGCCTTCCTATCTCTCCTACCCTAGCCTTCCTACCTCTCCTACCCTAGCCTTCCTACCTCTCCTACCCTAGCCTTCCTACCTCTCCCTCCCTACTTTCCTTACCCTAATCTTTCTTCTTCTTTTCTTCCTAATTTATCTTTACCTTCCCTTACATATTCTCTAATCCTTCCTGGTCTGTCTGTCTACTTGTTGTCTCTCTCTGTCTTCTTGTGTGTGTGTGTATTTACTTGTTCTTCTCTCTCTCTCTCTCTCTCTCTCTCTCTCTCTCACACACTCTAGTGTTCCCAATCTGTCCTCCCTATAACCAATCTCTCTCTCAATAACTAATCTCTTAATCTTTCTCCCCCAATCTACAATATTCCTATTCACTTCTACATCGATTATATAGAAAAAATAATAATTAAAACTAAACTATGACCTCAGTCTATCAATATATTGAATACATTTTATACACGTTAATCAGCTCCTCGCTACCCCATGGAGTCAACATTTATAACAAAAATATTAATTTGACTCAAATATTGAATATAATAATAATATTAATAACGAGAAAACAACAACGAAAACAACAACAACAAGGACCATACTACTACCACTAATAATAATAACAATAATAATAATAATAATAGGAAAGTCATTGACTCGAGGTCTTAAAGATACCGTACTACTGGTCCTCAAGTTATCAACATTGTGCTTGAAAGGTTAAACACTGCTCACTATCCCTTTCAGTCATCAGGTAAACAGTGTACATAGTTCTCTCAGTGTAGCTTCAGTTGTCCCGGGTGTTTCTGTGAACGTTCAGTGTAAGGCTGGCTGTAACACACACAGGGACGCCCCCGTCAAGAGTTAAGGACACGTGTCTCATCTATCCCCGCGCCGTGTATTAACAAAAAAGTCTTTAAGTTCATTTAAAGTTGTTGTAGTGTATAGTGAGGCGCAACACCTTTGGAAATATCGGAGTTTGTTGTTATTGTGTTCTTGTATGTAGCTGCCTCCATGGCCCGGGTCTCTGAGGCCCTCACCTGCCATCACTGAGTCGCCACAGTAGACAACAACTCTTATGAGCGGTGGTCTATCTTTACAGCTGAACATGTGCGCTGAAGACAATTATTTAATTAATGAAGTGTGTAAACAATTGTCTTCACTGATTGTCTGCATTATGTCTCTCCTCTTTAGTGAGAGACGAGTGAAGCTCTCAACATGTGTGGCTGTGTTGTAGTGAGCAGTAGACTGAGGAGTTATTACTTGACCTTAGATGAGAGAACTCCGCCCAGGTGTGGCGGTGAGCGGGGGTCCCGAAGGGAACTCCGGGGTTGTCTCTGTGTTAGTAACAAAGTGTTTCCTCTCTACAGCGGCCTGGCCGTAGGGAGCGATGGAAGGTAAGAGACTTTAACCCACCAGCCTGCCTGCCTGCCTGCCTGCCTGCCTGCCTGCCTCTCTACTGCTTGACCACAGATAACACAGCCTGACCTACTGCTTGACCCCCAGCAGGTAGAAGAACATCTTGTGTCTCTCAATATATTAGAGGAGATATTATAGTGTACAGTACCAGAGCATGTTAGTGATGGCCTCTTTATTAACATCGTTTATAGTTTATTTCTTCTCGTGGTCGTGTCAACAGTTGACAGCCTCTTAACAGTGAATCATTATTGTCATTATTTAGTCTACAGTTGAGAACGCTCTGATACACACACGTCATGGTCTTAAAATAAAATTTACTTGGCTGCTTCTTGCTAAATAGCATCTCTGCCACACACACACTTGGTGACCATCAACTCATAAGCTGGGACAGTTGTTAAGGTCTTAGTTCAGCATTAATGCCTCATCTGTTAGTCGTCTTGGCAAATATTTTTTCTCCTCCCTGACAAGATGATGATCAGTGATGTACATAATCTCTACGAAAATCTTTTACTCAACTCCAAGTCCCTTGTGTGACCCGACACACACACACACACACACACACACACACACACACACACACACACACACCTCTCGGGTTACTCGTAAACTACAGAAAATTATCCTCAGTTCAGCACGTAAGATAATATCCTGTAACATCAACAGTTGGTTACAGTCTTTAACTAACACAAACTTACAGAACCAAAGTCATTTCGTCTTGGGTTTGTATAAGTACAATACAGTCTTGTGTCTGGTACAGCTTGTATCAGTCAACAGTCCTTAATAACATGAATGTTACTTGACCACTACTGACCAGCCATAGAACCTGTGTCTCACGCTCAGTCACTGCTATTGAATCTGGGTCTGTATGTGTAAGATAGACCATTATTGTCCTCAGTCCAGCATGTGTGTGTGTGTGTGTGTGTGTGTTGATGCATGGGTCAGGTGTCTCGTGTCGTGGACTGTTAATTGTTCACTGTTTTTTCATCAATGTACTAATTTTTTTTTGCCTGATTATAAATGTTTTTTTTTATATAAATGTTCGATGTTTTATGGGGTTTTGCTAAATGTCTGATATATTTTTCCCTGACTCCCTTTTTTCCCATAAATATCCGAATTTTTCGTTTTTTTTTCTGTCTGTACTTCTCAATTATTCCCACATTCATATCTCTCAACTTTTATCACCTTTTGCCCGTGTCACTAACTCACACACGCTACAGAGTGACCTTCCCTTCTCTTGTGTCTCTTCTTATCATGTAAATAATCAAAACAAAATTATAATAAAAATAAAATCTTCGTTTTAGCTTTCCAGAAATCTGTTAATCTTAGTGAAAGTAAAATAAGCGAAGAGAGAGTATAGAAACGTGACTAACGAAACAGATAGCGAAGGTATCTTATTTTCTTAACATATTAGCGAGTTAGCGAAGCATGTTAGACCTATAGAAATACAATATATCTTTATTAACCTAGTGCATTTTATTACGGCAGTTTAATCTCTTTTATATCTGCTACAAGTATGTTCTTATTACTTATTGTTGTTGATATATATGGTTATGTCTGCAAGATTAATATAACAAAGGTTCAGGTTATTGCAGTCAGTTGTAGCCCCAAGACTGTTGTTCCATTATTAGACTCCATTTCCATTTTCATCTATTTTTCTTTTTTTAATTTATTGCTTCTTCCTTATTGTTTAGTTTTTGAGCATTCTCTTATTCATAATGCATCAGTTTTCTCTATTTCTCATTCATTGTTTACTAATTCTTTCTTCTTGTTCATAGGTTATCATCTGTCTATTCATTAGTATTTTATTGAGTCGTTTCTCTTATTCAGTAATCATCAATTCTCTCTTCTTATATTCATATTTTATCATCTATTTCTTCTCTCTCTCTCTCTCTCTCTCTCTCTCCCAGGTCACCAAGAGCTTATAGAGACTCCCAACTTTAACCTGTTGTGTCATCCAGGTACAGCTCCCCGCCCAGAACCTCCAGCTATCACCTCCCATAACCCAGGTCTTATCCTTCACTTAACCAGCCACTCTGCGTGTGTATATCCTTGTGTTCCCGCCTCTTCCTTCCTCCTTCTACTGGTCTTTCTTCTTCTCTTCCTGATTTCTTCTCCTCCTGCTTCTCTTCCTCCTCTTGCTGCTGCTGCTGCTTTCTCCTACGTCTTCTCTTCCTTCTCCTGTTTCTCTTCCTCGTCCTGCTTCTCCCCCCCCCCCTCTTTTTACTACTTCTTCTCTTTCTCCTCTTCTTCTACTCTTGCTTACTTCTGCTTCTCTTCTTCCTACTTATTCTCGTCTTCCTTTTCCTGCTTATCTTCCTCCTCCTGCTTCTCCTCCTCCTGCTTCTCCTCCTCCTTCTTTCTGTATAACTTTCTCTATCACATTTTCTCACCTATTATCGCTGTCTATCTTTCCGGGTTACTAAATCACCGCTGATGGCTGACTTCCTCCACATCCCATTCATGATAACAACTCTAACCTTATTCATTATTCACCTCATCTCTAACCTTAATGAATAAAATGAACAAAAATGTATAAGATTAATCACTAAGAGGTAAGAAGAGTACCTAATCTGGTACTTAACACAGATGTCGCCTATAGTAACTTATGTTTTAAGTAACTTTGAGTTTAAGTAAGTTAGGTGATGTGGGTTAGTCCCCTTCTCTTGTTTACAATGATGAGCTAGCGCCTGTCCCCAGGATATGAGGCAGCCCCTAGCCTCCAGCATCTAGGTAGTCCCCAGACCCCAGCATTACGGCAGCCTCCAGCCCCTAGCATTAAGGTAGCTCCCAGCTCATAGCATTAAGGCAGTCCCAGCCCTCAGCCCCACGCCCCCAGCACCTAGACAGCCCCATACAGGTACTTACGACACTATCTCTCCCACAGCGAGATCTCATCAGCCAACTTCCGGGCTCGAGAGAAACAAATTATCGATGAGATCATTGGTCCGGCCAACTATGACAAGCGTATCCGGCCAGCCGGCGCCAACGACACCGGTAAGTGACACTTTCCCGGTATATAATGAATGACACTTTTCCGATATGTTCCCGGTATGATATGAAGGTTGTATCTCAATGAGTTCTCTTAGCACTAGTTATGTATCTCTCTCTCTCTCTCTCTCTCTCTCTCTCTCTCTCTCTCTCTCTCTCTCTCTCTCCCCTTCTCTACCTCTCTTTCCAGTATGTCTCTTTTCTTCTCCCTATTTAAACTATTTTTTCCCTCCCTCTCTCTCACTCTCTCTACTGCATCTCTCTCTCTCTCACACTTTCTCTCCATTCCTGTCTCCTCGTCTATCTTCATCACGTCTCTATTACCCATCATTCTCTCCCTCCCTTCCAATTACCTCTTCTCCTATTCATTATTTTCCTGCACTCTCTCACACTCTCTCCACTGCGTTTATTTACTAGTATACTGAGAGAGAGAGAGAGAGAGAGAGAGAGAGAGAGAGAGAGAGAGAGAGAGATGAGGGGTATATAGAAAGAGGGAGCTGAGGAAGGGAAGTGAAGAAGGGAGGGAGAGAGGAATACAGGGAAAGAGGAAGTGAGGTAAAGTAGGGAGAGAGAGAGAGAGAGAGAGAGAGAGAGAGAGAGAGAGAGAGAGAGAGAGAGAGAGAGAGAGAGAGAGAGAGAGAGAGAGAGAGAGAGATGAGGGGTATATAGAAAGAGGGAGCTGAGGAAGGGAAGTGAAGAAGGGAGGGAGAGAGGAATACAGGGAAAGAGGAAGTGAGGTAAAGTAGGGAGAGAGAGAGAGAGAGAGAGAGAGAGAGAGAGAGAGAGAGAGAGAGAGAGAGAGAGAGAGAGAGGTAATCTTCAAATAAACTATCGAAATCTTCCAGGTACTTTTTACGTTTGACTGAGTTTACAAATGGAAGTGACATCTTGTATTGACAGCAGCAGTGGAAGGAGGAGGTTTAAGGCCACAAAGTTCCCCCCTGGCTGAATTGAGGGCTTGAGAAGGGGGGGGGGGGGCGTTGGCTTAAGGGGTGGGTACGTTGGCTTAGGGGGTGGGTACGTTGGCTTAGGGGGTGGGTACGTTGGCTTAGGGGGTGGGTACGTTGGCTTATTTTGTTGATGTTTCTCACGTCTCCTAAAGTCATTCTTCACTGAACTTTATTATTTACCAAGTTTACGGTCCGTGGGGGAGGGGTGGCAGGATGAGGGGAGGGGGGGAGACGAGAGGGGGAGGGGAAGGGGGGGGGAGACGAGAGGGGGAGGGGGAGGGGAAGGGGGGGAGATTATGTACCGATGTTGTGAATTACTGTAGGTAGGGAGGGGATGGTGTGAGGAAGGGTGAGTGTGGAGGAAGAAATGGGGTAGGGTGAGGGGGCAAGGGACGGGAAACAGGCGTCAAGGAAGGAAGGATCACAGGGAGGAGGAAGGAATGAAAGGAAAACAGACAGAAAGGAAAATAATAAATAAAATGAGAAGGAAAGAAAGGAAAGCTGGAAGAAGAAATAAGAGTGAGTGAGGCAGGAGCACTAGAAGCTATACATGATGCAGTATGTATGAGGGAGGCGGTGAAGGAGTGCGTGCTGGCGTCGTTGTCCTGACTCGAGGCTCCTGCAGGTGTTGGGTGTGTGTCTGAGCCAGGTAAAAGTCCGACCAGGATGCCACGATTATTTTGGGATGGACTCTTAAGTGGACTGGGTATACGAGTTCATGTAGGAGGTGATTTAAGTGGTGCGAGTTTGTCAGGACTCTTTAAGTGGACTGGAGGGTATTAGGACTCTTAAGTGAAGTGTAAAGTGGACTGGGTGTAGGGAAGGAAGAGGGTAACAGAGGACAACAAAGACAACAGTGGACAACAACAGGGGACAACAGAAGAGGACAACAGCACTCTCATTTTCCCGAAATTTTAACTCTTACCGTTGGCAACCTAAGCGTCGGTCGGAAGAGAGAGAGAGAGAGAGAGAGAGAGAGAGAGAGAGAGAGAGAGATATACACAACTAATAAGAGTACCTTGTTTCCCCCACAGGTCCGGCCATCGTTCACATCAACATTATGATCCGCAACGTGCAGACCATCTCTGACGTCAAGATGGTGAGTGTCTGTCTGTTTGTATATGTATGTATATGTATGTATGTGTGTGTGTGTGTGTATGTATGTATGTATGTATGTATGTATGTATGTATGTATGTATGTGTATGTGTGTGTGTATGTATGTATGTATGTATGTATGTAACACCGGTCTTTATTATCCTATTTGACTTTGGTTTTTATTTATATCAGCTCTTGTCAACCCGATCCGGTTTAATCAAGTTCATGTAATTGGTTTTACAGTTAATGGCAACAACAATTAATTAAAATAACATGACTTAAAATTTCATCGAATAATAATAATAATAATAATAATAATAATAATAATAATAATAATAATAATAATAACAACACGTACAATACTATCACCAACATCAACACAACAGTAGGAAGAATAATTACACTTACTAACCAATAGTATTTATCATACATATAATAACCGAGCACCAATAAGCCCTGACATTTCACCACTCTGTCAGTCTGTCAGCTTTATGAGGTACACGTTACCTAGGACACTGTTATATAATACTGACAGACGATAATGTTCAGTAAGGATGTTGTGTAAAATATGAGATATGTGTTACTGAGACTATGTGTTACTGAGAGACATAGAGAGTTACCTACCACTAAGTAACTCTCCCTCTCCTCCCCACTACAGGAATACAGTATACAGATCACCTTCAGAGAGCAGTGGGTCGACCATCGTCTGACCTTTGATGATATGGGAGGTGAGATTCTTACCTGAGGCTATACTCTCTCTCTCTCTCTCTCTCTCTCTCTCTCTCTCTCTCTCTCTCTCTCTCTCTGTCTATATTTTCCTCTGTCATTTATCTGTCTAAGTATCGATCTACTTGTTTATGGCATAGTGAAACCTTTTTCGTTCAATATACATCACCCACTACCTGTTCTCTCCCAGGTCATATACATCACCCACTACCTGTTCTCCTGCAGGTCATATACATCACCCACTACCTGTTCTCCCTTAGGTCATATACATCACCCACTACCTGTTCTCCTGCAGGTCATATACATCACCCACTACCTGTTCTCCTGTAGGTCATATACATCACCCACTACCTGTTCTCCTGTAGGTCATATACATCACCCACTACCTGTTCTCCTGTAGGTCAAATACATCACCCACTACCTGTTCTCCTGTAGGTCATATACATCACCCACTACCTGTTCTCCTGCAGGTCATATACATCACCCACTACCTGTTCTCTCCCAGGTCATATACATCACCCACTACCTGTTCTCTCCCAGGTCATATACATCACCCACTACCTGTTCTCTCCCAGGTCATATACATCACCCACTACCTGTTCTCCCCCAGGTCATACACATCACCCATTACCTGTTCTCCTGCAGGTCATATACATCACCCACTACCTGTTCTCCTGTAGGTCATATACATCACCCACTACCTGTTCTCCCTTAGGTCATATACATCACCCACTACCTGTTCTCCTGCAGGTCATATACATCACCCACTACCTGTTCTCTCCCAGGTCATATACATCACCCACTACCTGTTCTCTCCCAGGTCATATACATCACCCACTACCTGTTCTCTCCCAGGTCATATACATCACCCACTACCTGTTCTCCCCCAGGTCATACACATCACCCATTACCTGTTCTCCTGCAGGTCATATACATCACCCACTACCTGTTCTCCTGTAGGTCATATACATCACCCACTACCTGTTCTCCCTTAGGTCATATACATCACCCACTACCTGTTCTCCTGCAGGTCATATACATCACCCACTACCTGTTCTCCTGCAGGTCATATACATCACCCACTACCTGTTCTCCTGTAGGTCATATACATCACCCACTACCTGTTCTCCTGTAGGTCATATACATCACCTGTTCTCCCCCAGGTCGTATACAGTACCTGACGCTCACTGAGACAGATATGGTGTGGATGCCTGACTTGTTCTTCAAGAATGAGAAAGAAGGTCACTTTCACAAGATCATTCTACCCAACTTGTACATCCGTATCTACCCAAACGGTGGCGTCCTCTACAGTATCAGGTGAGTAAGTGGTCTATCATGGTGGGGTAGATGAGTAGATGGGTAGATAATATTGTCAAATACGATGGAAATAATCTGTGTCGACAATTTCCTGAACCACAAACTATCATATCACGATGTATCAAGCTAAACAGAGGGCCCCCACACCACGATGGATCAAGTTAAACAGAGGGCCCCCACACCACGATGGATCAAGTTAAACAGAGGGCCCCCACACCACGATGGATCAAGTTAAACAGAGGGCCCCCACACCACGATGGATCAAGCTAAACAGAGGGCCCCCACACCACGATGGATCAAGCTAAACAGAGGGCCCCCACACCACGATGGATCAAGCTAAACAGAGGGCCCCCACACTCGCTCCCTCGGTTGTCATATTCATTTACTGCACCGCTTACCGCTGTTGTCTCACTCGACGGTTTAATAATACCACAACATAGGAATCTCTCGAAAGCCTATTGTTCTTCGCTGTCGTTTGGATGTTGTTATTAGAGGTACCGTAACTGGGGAGAGTAAACCACATCACACAGAGTCTCGCTGGTGCACTGTACTCTCTCGGGTTAGGATCAGTTGTAGTTGAGCCAGAGGGAAAAGTTTCCACAGTGGCCGACAGCAGAGTTAATTGGGGGACCTGAGGCTGACAACTTTTTCTCGGCTGGCTGGAAAGTTTAGCCGCGTGTCAGAGGGGAACACTGATTCCTTTGTCCTGGTTGTGGGAGAGTTACAGTCCGCTGCTGGTGACGGCTGGCTGGCTGGAAATGACTTATGGAAG
>CAUDMG010000177.1:192500-217500 GCA_958450375.1 Homarus gammarus
CGGATATATTTCTGCGTCTGGCAGTGATGACGGAAGCCTTAGAAAATACGGTACTGATAAAGAAAGTTTATGTCACATAAGCATTCGTTTCCCCAAGATATTCATGCCCGATAAAAGGATGTGGGTGACGGAGGTTAGGCTAGGTTATGTAGGTTTAAGATTAGGATAGTTTAGATTAGGTTAGGTTAGGTTAGGTTAGGTTAGGTTAGGTTTGTTAAGGTTCAGTACCAAGAAAAACAAGTGGCATAGCTCTCCTTGACCGTTGATGACAAGGTTAAGGCTTGTCAGAAGACATATGGACAGAACTCTATATTGATATTCATATAGAGAGGTAGAGCAGAAATAAGAATACTTTATTGTATCACGTTTTTGTCACAAATGTATATTTTGTGATGTTTTTTAAATCTTCTTTAGTACATCCAGTATACATTCGCTTCCCAAGGAAATTTCCGGCCTACAAGGGGGCCTTGGGGGTGAGGCCCCCCCCCCCCCAGCAGGTAAGGCTAGGAGGTTTGTTATACACAGTGGCTCCTGAACCAGTACCGGTGCGCGATTTTCTGATGTTCCGCGAGATCTCTCGTTTTTCTGCGATCTTTATCCTGATTCAGTCATAACTTTTTGCGATCATACATCATAAGACATGGTCGTGCCCATGGCCATGGGCTAATTGTTTTGAGTAATGAGTCACAGCGAAAAAACACATCGTAGCTCAAGTTACGACCAACTCTTCGAGATGCGACGTCATAAATATTTTTGAGTCTCCCGCCCCTGGACGGTTCAACACCCCCCTGTGTTCCTCCCTCCTGAGTTCTAACTTAATAATAGCTTTACCCCAGTACTTGATGTCTGTCTCTCTCTCATCCCTCGGGACCTCAGTGTGATAATTGTGTTAGTCTTCTCTCAACAGCGCAAGACCTGCTACTAGTGAGGGTTGCCTCCTCATGGATACGGACCGTAATAATTCTCATGTTCAGGTGAATACTCGTGCCTGCTGGTGGCGCTGATCTTCAGGAGAGAGTTCTCGTACTACCTCATCCAGTACTACGTACCCTGCTGCATGTTGGTGATCGTGTCTTGGGTGTCCTTCTGGCTCGACCAGCACTCCGCGCCGGCCAGGGTGGCTCTGGGAGTCACCACGCTTCTCACCATGTCCACGCAGAGGTCCTCCATCAACCAGTCGCTGCCTCCCGTGTCCTACACCAAGGTACCCTCCTCGGCCACCTTTAGCGGCCCATTAGTAACCTCCTCTATTATCTGTTGGACAGGTGAATACAGTTGCCTTCGCGTAGACCTGGTCTTCAAGAGAGAGTTCTCGTACTACCTCATCCAGTACTACATCCCCTGCTGTATGTTGGTGATCGTGTCATGGGTGTCCTTCTGGCTCGACCAGAACGCTGTCCCCGCGAGGGTGTCCCTGGGGGTAACCACGCTCCTGACGATGTCCACGCAGACCTCCAGTATAAACAGTACTCTGCCGCCCGTGTCCTACACCAAGGTCAATCAGTAACACTCTCGGTGTGCATTGCATCCTGTGGAGACAAGTATCTGACCCTGAGGGGAACCGACCATCCTAGCACGCCTTCATCCATGCGATCCTGTTTACATTTACAACCATTACCCTAACAGACTGACACAGCCGCCTGCCTCGTCTCTGTACCGTGCGAAGCCTCTGTCCTTATCCTGGCCTCTCCCTCGTCCCTTAACGCATCAGACAGTTCCTTAGGTGCCCCTCCCCTCCTCCAGGTGGCCCCGAGTGTGTATATCAGGTTCTAAGTACCTCCCTAACCCGTGAGTCTTTCAGCAGCAGTGTCAGTGTGTCTGTCTCTGTAACGTGGATGATATAAACACGTAGGTAGACCGGGTTGTTCCTTCTGTACGCCCTGCATGTGTGTGTGATAGTAACAAGTGGTGCCACGCTCTGCCTCATAACTGTGATCCCCGGAATGTTTATCTTAACCTTGCATGCGTGTGGATGTGGTCACGACAATAATTAATGGCTGGTGTTCAATACCTGGAGAGATATTATTCAGTGTGTCGTGTAGGTGAGTGTTAACAACCAACCGATGCTTACTGTTACCTGTGATGCTTTGTGTGTATGTGTGTGTGTGTGTGGGTGTGTGTGTTTAGCGTCCCTCATTAACCTTATACCCAGGTGTTGAAGAAGCACCACCACCCTCCTCTCATCAGGTGTTTCACTGCCAGCATCCCCACTTAGCTACGTTAGCACTTTTCATGTTGGTATGGCATATAATATTTTGTTTGAACTCTTCTTGTTATCTGGTAGTTTGTGAGTAGTTAGTGCTGTTTCTTTTTTACTCCAGAATGTGAAGTGTTGCATTTTGATTGGTTTTTCTTTATGATATTGATAATATTCCTGTGTTTTGTTGTGTATTTACTGTACGATCATAAGAGCAAGGTATGGGAGGCAGTCAGATGGTGTACCGAGTATGTGATGTGTGGCTGACCAGATTATACCAAACACGGTTAATATATGTATGTTGCATGGGGTCCACGAAGTAGTCATGAGTAATGATATTATATTCTCAGCAGTTTCTCTTGTCTTAACCCTTTGACGACGATGGTGTAGTCTTCAAAGAACGATGATTTAACCCTTAAGGACTCAAATTGTTACCCGGGGGAGACGAGAAGGAAGACTCCTCTTACCAGTAGACATTCTTTAACGGTGATGGGATTTGGTACAGCGACGAAGTAGGACAAAGCTAATCGAAGATATTCCCGGTGCCTGACGTGACAGTGTATATCAGTGGCGTCTGGAGAAGGTGCCAGTAGAGTGCCTTGAATAGCACCTCTCTATAATTTTTCATACATTAAGAATAATGCCTAAGAGATTCAAGCGTTAAAATGGTACTTCTTCGGGTTAAAAGTCTTTCACTAAGACAACACAAGGAGAAGGAAGAGCAGCGCCCCACTGACTCGTGTCATAATTATGCTAGTGACGGCAGCCAACCCCAAGTTTGTTTACACCCGTCTGGATAACTGAGAGCCTGGACGCCTCGGACTAGCTCACTGCCTCAGCTCTTACAGCCTCAACAGTGGTGATCCTCGGCGTGTTCAAAACATTACCAAGTCAGGTTTTTGGAACAGAAGTGGAACATGTAAACAATATAACACAGCACTTGATGGGGCGACCGAGTGTGTCTAGTACTGACGAGATGACCTGAACTGTCATCCAACTCTCTCTCTTGTGTTAGAGGATCAATAAACGACTCTCTTTAACCCTCTGAGTGAATGAACGACTTTTAGGATTTAACAGTTATATTATGGACCACCCCTGAAGCCTTTTAACATCAAATTCAATTACTTCTGGTACAATGAGGTGCCTAGCGTGATGCAGGTCTTGGTGTTGCCTTTGCAATATAAAAATCTTCTGCAATGTATTAGAAAACTTAAACAAGTCAAGGATACAAAGAGGGACCCAGCACTCACCCTGAACGACCCCGCATGTCATGGACCCTGGCGGAGAAGCCTTGAACTAGTATGCTTGTGCCAACATAACACGCGCAGGGATCCGGTTCATTCTTTCTGTGTGAAGGAAAGAAATTATGCTTGAGGTCTCGTCTTGAGTCCATCGCTAGAAGTCTTAAACTTATTCTTCAACAATTTCACTTAGATGGTGTTGGGATGAATCTTATAATCTGGAGCCAAACTTAAGTTTATCAAGAAAACTGGAATAAATGAGTTGTACATTACTGCAATTAATAGATCCGTCTTAGAGTGTGTGTGTGTGTGTGTGTGTGTGTGTGTGTGTGTGTGTGTGTGTGTGTGTGTGTGTGTTGTGTATGTGTGTGTTGTGTGTGTGTGTGTGTTGTGTGTGTGTGTGTGCGTAGTGTAGTATGTGGCATGTAGTGTTTGTGTGATATGTGGTGTGTGTGTTTTGTATGTGGTACGTAGTATCAGTGTGGAGTATGGCATCGGTTCATCACATCATCGTAGTTACTGAATGTGGTGTCAGCTGGGCATGAGGTACAGGTGTGTAGCTTCTCACAACCCCCCTACATGTTGCTCCACCCACCCGTCAGTCCTCCCTGACTACTGACTAACTAATAATAGCCTCTTTAATAATAACCTTCTTAATAACCTCTACATATACAACAACAACAACAAACAACAGCTGCCGTAGTGTTTTACTGGCACAAGCCGATGGTATGAATACTTTATAACCAACTCGTAATGTAACTTGCAGCCATATGTTGTGTCTAAAGTATTACCAACAACGGGTTATGAATATTGGACTTTTCGACCACTCTTTGCTTATTACTGGAACATAGACGCATAGTAGCCATAACTAGACGTCGGCCGACCATAGTGTAACACTTGCTCCAAAAAGTATCTATATGGACGTCCGATGAGTTTCAAAACGAATACTACGACTCCAGTTGTCTCGTAGGGTTGTCAAAATCCTTCGTAAAGTATCCAAATGGGTTATGGTTTATCCACGTCGTGATAGCCCCCATGAACACTCTCCTCATTCTTCGCTAGTCAAACAAAATAATAAAAGGACGTAGTTTAGGCTAGATTAGGTTAAGTTATCCTAATAAAACTTGAACCAAGTTGACCTGACCCAAATAAGGGAAAGGGGACATGATATTTTCAATCTCGCTGTAAAAAAAAAAGGGAGAATAAAGTAATTTTTTTCTTTTCTTAAGTGATAAGGGGAAGACCAGTCACTCTCCTCAGAAGGTCCCAGAAGGTCCTAGAAGGTCCCAGAAGGTCCCAGAAGGTCCCAGAAGTATATGAGGTCTTTAAGAGGTGTTAGAGGACCCACGAGTCTTAGGATATATAGGAGAAGTAATAATGCTTTAATAGGAGACTCTAGGAACGGCTTTAAGGGTGTGTAGGAGGCCATAGGAACGGCTTTAAGGGTGTGTAGGAGACTCTAGGAACGGCTTTAAGGGTGTGTAGGAGACCCTAGGAACGGCTTTAAGGGTGTGTAGGAGACCATAGGAGGCCTGACGGAGGTATAGGAGACCATAGGAGGCCTGGTGGAGGGATAGGCGACCATAGGAGGCCTGACGGAGGTATAGGAGACCATAGGAGGCCTGATGGAGGTACAGGAGACCATAGGAGGCCTGGTGGAGGTATAGGAGACCATAGGAGGCCTGGTGGAGGTATCGGAGACCACCTCGTCTGTATAAACACCGCGCCGCCATTAACACGAAGCTTAAAGAAAATTCCAATAATTCCGTTGATGGTAAGAATCTAGACCTTGACCTCTGACCCTGACCTAACCTCTGACCTTGACCTCTAAACCTAAACTCTGACCTTGACCTTTAACCCTGACCACTAGTGCTGACCTCTGACCCTGACCTCTGAACCTTTCGAAAAGATTCCAACAGCGTCCAGGAATGGCCATCGAGAATAATTCACTAACCAGAGCAAAATACTGAAGGCAGTTGTTCAAAGCGTTTTTTTTGGGACGTGGAGCAATTAATAACCCCCCCCCCCCCCCAGTGACACTCTGACCTCACTCGTCAACAACTTTCTGTGTGAGGCTGATCAGAAATGCTTACAGGAAGGCAATAATTTGAAATACAATCGCTCAAAGAGTTCGCCAGTTAGAATGCCTTCAGTAAGACGAACAGAGAAATATTATCGTCGCCTATAAGGTAATACTTGCCGCCGCCGCCGCCGCCGCGTGTATTTGTTTCATCTCAGACCTGGAGTGTGACGGACGAGGCTGACGGAAAATCATTTACTGTAACTTATCGACTAACTTACTACTGGTGACCTTAGCAACGTCCACACTTGATGGGGTTTGATTGGTTGCAGCCAGCAGCCAATCAAATTTCCAAAACTGTGATGGTTGCTGAGGAAGCCAAAATAAATTAATATTAGTCGATGATTTTAATGATTTGGGGGAACTTCCAGGTGTAGACAGATACGAAAGATTCAGACCTTTATCAGTGGTCCCGAAATAAACAGACACAGGTGTTTTATTAACCCTACGACCAAATAATACACCAGATCGCCATTTCTCATCTCATCATGAATAACAGATTTATATCGTGTTATATATAAACGACATGAGATACAATGATGGGTCAACCTTTAGCGGTCAAACGGACGAGTCGAGGTCAAGACAAACTTTTCTTCCGATATCAATACTGGAGAAACAAAATTATTATAATGAATATCGACCGACAGTACCGACCAACAATCACCGACCAACAATACCGACCAACAATACCGACCAACAATACCGACCAACAATACCGATTCTCACCTTGTAAAATACTAAAGCACATTACTGTATTGAGACATGACCCAACCTATCATCCCGCCACGACCTAGCCCAACCCTGCTAATATCCCGCCACGACCTAGCCCCAATCCTGCTAATATCCCGCTTTGCTCCTTCGGTTTTGACGTTGTGTATCACGGACGGGCGACACACACACACACACACACACACACACACACACACACACACCCTTTGCGCTGCTTTCTATAATGACGGCTGAACTGTGTGGTTTTCTTCACCCCCCGCCTTACACCGCAATGTTTTCCGTCCCGACCGTCCCGACCAACCCCGACCCGCCCAGCCCAGCCCAGCCAAGCCCAGCTCCGCCACGCCCCGCCCCGCCCCACCTCCACCCCGCCCCTCCCCGCCCCGCCCCGCTCTTCTGCAGCTGTGTGCATGCCTCGCCAATAATATTCCCTTCTCAAGGCACATGCCCCAATTGCCCCACCAGCTACCGAGTGGCCGACTTTCCGAGCCGGGCTGTCTATGTGGAGTAATGTTTCTCTTGGACGTGTGTGTGTGTGTGTGTGTGTGTGTGTGTGTGTGTGTGTGTGTGTGTGTGTGTAGCTCTTCTAGTGTTCAGATAACTGTCAATATTAACACAACTATACTGTGGATATTTCTTCTAAAGAGAATAATTGAACTGAAAGATATTTAGGTGATTCAACAACAGAACCCGGAGAGGTAGGTGATGGTGGCGGTGGTGTTGTGGCTGGTCACCAGGACTTGACCCTTGTCTCGCCTTCCCCCTCCCTGCAGGCCATCGACGTGTGGACCGGTGTGTGTCTCACCTTCGTCTTCGGGGCGCTGTTGGAGTTCGCGCTCGTCAATTACGCCTCGCGGTCTGATAAACACCGCGAGAAGATGAAGGAGAAACTAGAGGAGCAGAAAAAGCAGTGGGAGGCGGACCACGCTGCTGCTCTGCAAATTGCCATGCAGGAACAGACGGAGGACGGCCACACCTTCGCCATGGTGAGTCGGAGGAGCTGCGTCAAGAGTGGGACTGAACGGTACCGGAACACCTGCTGTAGGGAGACTCATTAGGCGGGTCTTGATGTTTTTATCACCTTTCTTGTGTCTGTAGGAATGATCCTCTTGTTCCCCCTCCCCCCCCCCCCCCCGTCCTTGACTCAATATTAGGCTATGCTCTTTAGATCAGGACAGGTCATGGTGCTACTGTAGGAGGAAGGTAGGGTAGGTCTAGCTAGGCTTAGGCATTACGTAGGGTTTGAGTGTACAGTGGATATGATGTCATGTGTGTTCCGGCACCATTGAGTCTCTTGTTGTTTTTTAAATATATGTTTGTGTCTGCCTGTTTGTCTGTCTGTCTGTCAGCTTGCGTTTCTCCAAGCTCACATCTTGAGAATGGACTGATAAATCTGTCGAGAATCCCTTAGGAGTTGTGAGATGCAAGTTTACCTTTACAAAGTGTACCGCCCCTCCCCACCCCCCTCCCCCGCACGCCCTCTTATAACTCCTGTACTAGAAACCCTTTGACCACGCCCGTAGATTTAGAGAGCAATAAAAGAGAGAAAGAGAGAGAGGAGAGAGTGGGTAGCAGGGTTAGCGGTGTTCCATGTAGAGTTTATTCTAAAGGGTATTTCAAATCTTGCCCTATCCAGCCGGCCTCACCGCCTCGGCCTCGTCGCTTGATGGATCTACTTATCGCTAAGACGGTAAGTAAGTGTGGACGAGGAGCGGGATGACTTCCCACTGTACTGTACTGAACTGAACTGTTCTGTACTGTACTGTACTGTACTGTACTGTACTACACTGTACTGTACTACACTGTACTGTACTACACTGTACTGTACTGTACTGTACTGTACTGTACTACACTGTACTGTACTACACTGTACTGTACTGTACTACACTGTACTGTACTACACTGTACTGTACTACACTGTACTGAACTGTTCTGTACTGTACTGTACTACACTGTACTGTACTACACTGTACTGTACTACACTGTACTACACTGTACTGTACTACACTGTACTGTACTGTACTACACTGTACTGTACTACACTGTACTGTACTACACTGTACTGAACTGTTCTGTACTGCACTGTACTGTACTGTACTACACTGTACTGTACTACACTGTACTGTACTACACTGTACTACACTGTACTGTACTACACTGTACTGTACTGAACTGTTCTGTACTGCACAGTACTGTACTGTACTACACTGTACTGTACTACACTGTACTGTACTGTACTACACTGTACTGTACTGTACTGCACTGTACTGCACTGTACTGTACTGTAATACACTGTACTGTACTACACTGTACTGAACTGTTCTGTACTGTACTGTACTGTACTGAACTGTTCTGTACTCCACTGTACTACACTGTACTGTACTACACTGTACTGTACTGAACTGTTCTGTACTGCACAGTACTGTACTGTACTACACTGTACTGTACTACACTGTACTGTACTACACTGTACTGTGCTGTACTACACAGTACTGTACTGTACTGTACTGCACTGTACTGCACTGTACTGTACTGTACTACACTGTGCTGTACTACACTGTACTGTACTACACTGTACTGTACTGTACTGTACTACACTGTACTGTACTGTACTGTACTGTACTGTACTGTACTACACTGTACTGTACTGTACTGTACTGTACTGTACTACACTGTACTGTACTGTACTGTACTGTACTACACTGTACTGTACTGTACTACACTGTACTGTACTACACTGTACTGTACTGTACTGTACTGTACTACACTGTACTGTACTGTACTGTACTGTACTACACTGTACTGTACTGTACTACACTGTACTGTACTACACTGTACTGTACTGTACTGTGCTACACTGTACTGTACTGCATTGTACTGTACTGTACTGTGGTGCAGCTCTTGTACAACAATGATAAACATCTCTTAGTCCTTATTTGCACACTTTCTTTATCTCTCTTAGTTTACATATTTTTATTGGTAAGCGAGGAGTAGATTTTCTTTGCTTGTGCCTGGCCTCCTGAAGGTGAAGAGTAGCCTCATCACTAGTTGTAACACGCCAGCCAATAGATTCACCTGTTAGTATATGTTGAGTGTGTGGTGTGAGGTAAGCCGCCTGCCCGGGTTACAGGTAAACAAAGAACTTAATTGACAAAGAAATAATTATAAAACAAAGATAATATGTGAATTCAGAGTATAGTTGTTATGAGAAAATACCTTCACGTGCCCCACCAAACAACGACACTATGTGGTGGAGAAAGACAGTGAGGGACATACACGTGGTGGGGTGGGGCGGGGCGGGGCGAGGCGGGGCGTTGGGTGACACTTATGTTCCTCGCCATCACTCAGGGTGTGTGAGCAATGACGTCATTTGGTGGTACCTTTTATGGGAATGGAGAGAAGAAGGAAGGGAAGAAGGAGGATGGGGGAGGGAGAAGGGAAGAAGGGGGATAGGGGAGGGAGAAAGGAAGAAGGATGATAGAGGAGGGAGAAGGAAAGAAGGAGGATGGGGGAGGGAGAAGTGGAGAATGGGGGAAAGATGGGGAGGATGGAGGAGGGGGAAGTAGAGAAGGGGGGAAAGGTGGGGAGGAAGGAGGATGGAGGAGGGGGAAGTGGAGAAGGGGGGGAAAGAAAGAAGGAAATGAAGGAGGATGAGGAAGGGAGAAGCGGAGAAAGAAGGAAACGGGGAGATGAAGGAAGATGGGAAGGAAGAAATAGGATATAGCTGTCAGGTGGAGGTGCATTGACTGGTGTTGTGAGTCTACACTTTACTCCGCCATCTCCCGTTTACTATGAGGAAATTCTTCAACATTCAGTGAGAAAAAATTAGAAAATAGACAACTTGTGGCCTTAACACTATGTACTATACAGAACACAAAACCCAACCCAGCCCAGCCCAGCCCAGCCCAGCCCAGCCCAGCCCAACCCAACCCAGCCCAACCCAACCCAGCCCAACCCAACCCAGCCCAGCCCAACCCAGCCCAGCCCAGCCCAACCCAACCCAGCCCAACCCAGCCCAGCCCAGCCCACCCTACCCAACCCAGCCCAGCCCAACCCAGCCCAACCCAGCCCACCCTACCCAACCCAGCCCAGCCCAGCCCAACCCAGCCCAACCCAGCCCAGCCCACCCTACCCAACCCAGCCCACCCTACCCAACCCAGCCCAGCCCAGCCCAACCCAACCCAGCCCAGCCCAGCCCAACCCAACCCAGCCCAGCCCAGCCCAACCCAACCCAGCCCAACCCATCCCAACCCAGCCCAACCCATCCCACCCTACCCTATCCTACCCTACGAATCTAACCTAACCTTTAAATAGCCCAAAATCTTAACCTAACCAAATAATATGGATGTAATGTACAGAAAAATCGTGAGTTCAGATCTGGATAAAGAAGCGGTGTTGACTTTTGTAATTCTTGTATTAATGTTTCACTGTTTATTAAGTTTTCGTGTTTTTTCAAGAACCTAAACTGCTTGGATTAATTTTTTTCTTAATCGTTAAATTGATGTTTAACTGATGTTTTATTTTCGCTGTGTTTATGTTGGTATGTAGTTATGGATAATGTTTAAACAAGGAAAACAATATTATGATTTTGTTTTTGTAGTTTGTGTTGTGATTGGTGGTTGTGTTGTAGGTGTGTTGTGATTGGTAGTTGTGTATTGTAGTTGTGTTTGTGTTGAAGGTGATGTTAGTATTTTGTTTGTATGTTTATTATTAGTTTTAAGTAGTGTTATAGTGATTAATATATGGTAGATTAAGTATTTTTATAGGTTAATTTATCACACACACACACACACACACACACACACACACACACACAGAATCAGTCCATATCACAACAGAGACACAAAAGACTATAGTACTACTTGACACCTGATCAGACACCTCTATACACTAATTATTGTAAATCACCTTCGTTGTCGTTCAATTTAAAAACACCTCCTTAACAATCATGATCAAATCCAAATCTATTGATAATTTTTTAATTTTATTTTTTGGAAAATATTTCGCGACGTAGTTACTGAT
This sequence comes from Homarus gammarus, assembly GCA_958450375.1. Classification (NCBI taxonomy): domain Eukaryota; kingdom Metazoa; phylum Arthropoda; class Malacostraca; order Decapoda; family Nephropidae; genus Homarus; species Homarus gammarus. Next base: position 203,770 of record CAUDMG010000177.1, read on the forward strand.
TATTTATGATTGGTTTGGATATTCATGCTTCTCTCCCGGGTGCATTAACTCCTATAGAGGCCGCTGGTGTCGCGAAATGGAGGCATGGGGGCAGAGAACGTCCACCCCTGCGAGATCCACCTCCAGGCGCCGCGTCAGAACTGTTGCAGGACGTGGCTCTCTAAGTTCCCTACACGTAGTAAGCGGATCGACGTTATCTCCCGCATCACCTTCCCCCTCGTCTTCGCCTTCTTCAATATGATCTACTGGAGCACCTATCTCTTCACCGAGGAGGATGACGACAACGGCAAATAAACGAAAGAGTAAGTGTTGTGAACGAGTGGGCGTGTGAGACAGCGAGCGTGTGTGTTTATATAAGCATGTGACTGTATTTACATCACTTTCTCCAATATGTTTGTATATATATAACGTATGTGTATTGTCCAAAACATACACAGACACCAATACACCTTACAACATTCTTCTAAACTAATATAAGTATTTTCTCTCCCACACAGGTAAAAAAACCAAAATAACTGCACATCTTGAATTACGTGAACCATTAGCGTGTCTCTCTGACTCAAACTCTGCCCCAGGATCTAGAGGACTACCTGAGGGTTATAGATCCTGAAGACTTAGAGAGAAGTGACGCATTAGACCCCAAGGACAGTTTACGAGAGACATAAGTGATAGTTAGGAGTAGCAGAACACGACAATCAATAATAATGTTGATAGTTCTGGACCTTGGTGGAAAGGTAGTTGTAAAAAAAGTTGTAAAAGTTGTAAAAAACTTCTTGGAAAACTGGAATATAAATAAGTGGAAATTTGAAAGACTGGAATTATAGGCTAGATTGGAACTATGCTTGACTGGAATCATAGCAGACTGGTACTATGTTTGACTGGAAACAACAATCACAAAAATTCTCTTTGATTGGAAACTGTAATCACTGAAACTAATCCTGATTGGAAGGAATAAAGTTTTGATGATTGAAACTAATTGTTGACATAAACTTAACATTAATTCTGATAGAGCCATAACTGGTTAAAAAAGAAGACTAGTATTTTCTGAAGTTATGGACGACCTACAAGATACAAAAGCAGTTTAATGACCAGAAACTAAGACACCAAGGAACCAATGATGTTTGAAACCATACATTGGTAATGGTTTGGGGGGTTGGGTTAGTGCCAAGAGAGAGAGAGAGAGAGAGAGAGAGAGAGAGAGAGTATAGGGATCTGCTTCAAAGGTTTCACTAATCTTTTTTATCCAGAATGAATGAAAAGGAAAGAAAAGGAGAAAGGCATCTCATTCATTGCTCAACAAAAAGTAACTTAGTCTGGTCCTGTTCCTCTTCCTTCATGATATAACAAAAAACGGGAAAACACAAAGACTTACTGAACGAAAATATTTGGGACAATTTTAAATACAAAAATAATGAATGTGTAGCGGCAGAAATATAAACAATGAAAGTGACTTACCAGGAAATAATGAACGTGTTTATGGAGAAAAAAAAGGCTTTGTAGTTTGTTAACCATACGAGAAAGACACACTGTGCATACATACATACATTCACTTTAAGTATATCTCATGATGATGGCAATACTCTATATATTCACTGTGATATATACAAACAAACTTAGCAGTGGGATTCGTGCGAGCTTCAGATGATAATGAAATAGATTAGTTATGTTAAAAATGAAAATGTATATTGACTTTGTATGTTAAGGTGTAACCAGAATGTGTTTTTTTTTTTTGCTTTTGTTAATGTTCTATATAATAGGTCATTAACCCCCCCCCCCCCTCTCCCCAAATAGTCTCAAATCACCTTCCCTCCTTAACTGGCTTATTAGTAGACCTCCCTGCAACCTACCTCAGTCCTTATATAATATTTTCATTGACCCACAAACATAACAAAAACTTTCCAAAACACCAACAAAAACAAAAAAAGCCTTGTTGTTTTACGTATTATTTTGGTACTGTCCAAAACAAAAACAAAAACCAATAACAGATGTAAAAAAAAAAAAAAAAGAAGCACGGATATAACGGCACCCAAGCCAATGGTCTATAATTTCTATACATTATGAAGTAGTTATAGATAATAGTGTTGTAAAATAAACTAGATATTAATACGCTCAATGGATCTTTATAGTATAGTGTACAGAAACATACACAGACTCTATGTGTCCGCTTGCTTGTGACTGTTTAATTGTATTTGCTTTCATTAGTCTGTCTGTCTGTCTGTCTGTCTGTCTGTCTGTATGATTATTATTCCATAGTTTAACAGTGTTGACGGTAATCACGGGTTCATTCCTCATTTTCACTTCCATGTCTGTCTGTCTATCTGCCTGTCTATTTATCTGTCTATCATTCTCTCTCAATATATCTGTCTATCTGTTTATGATTCTCTCTCACTATTTCTGTCTAACATTCTCCCTCACTATATCTGTCTATCTAGCTATCTGTCTATAATTCTGTTTTTCTCATGTCTCTGTGTATTAAGCTATCTGTCTCTCTTCTCACTCTGTCTCCCACTGTCTCTTTTTCAGTTCTGTCTAACATGTGGAGGTAAGAAGGTCCTTTAAGAAGCTTTACTGTATTATATTGTTAAGATTTATTACTAAGATTTTAATACGACTTTGTGATGTAAGTTAAGATGATGGTGACGATGATGGTGGTGATGGTGGTGGTGGTGGTGGTGGTGGTGGTGGTGGAGGTGGTGGAGGTGGTGGATGGGGGTGGTGATGGTAGTGGTGGTGATGGTAGTGGTGGTGATGGTGATGGTAGTGGTGGTGATGGTGATGGTAGTGGTGGTGATGGTGATGGTAGTGGTGGTGATGGTAGTGGTGGTGATGGTGATAGTAGTGGTGGTGATGGTGATAGTAGTGGTGGTGATGGTGATGGTAGTGAGTCACATAGTATTCAGTAGTATTGTGAACGTACGTCAAGATAATGGTATAATACGTGACACAACGAAGCCAAGCAAAACTGGTCTTTAACAGTAGGGGTCTTCAAGGCTCTTCCACCTGTACAGTTCAAAAGGTAAAGGTGAACAAGTATTGAACACGGTTAGAAACACCGAGAGATGACACACGTAAACAACTGACAGAACTTTGTGTGTAAACAGTTTTTTCAAGTCATGTAAACATCAAGAAGCCATAAATTCATCAGCTCACCAAAAGGAAAAGTAAACAAACAAACAAATAAACAAATAACCAAACAAACAAACAAATAACCAGACAAACAAACAAATAACCAAGCAAAAACAATACACTCATCATGGGATATTTTATTTGTAATATTCTTGTAAATTGTGACCGACTTTACAAGGAAAGTTCACCATATTAATGTTTAAACTCAGTAATATTGAGCAAATAAAATATATGAGTGGGATACAGCTGAAAGAGTTGGGACTCCAGTGACGGGATGAGCAGCTCCAGGGTGTTCCAGGGACTCCAGTGACGGGATGAGCAGCTCCAGGGTGTTCCAGGGACTCCAGTGACGGGATGAGCAGCTCCAGGGTGTTCCAGGCTGAAGGTCCAGTAGCTGAGAGAATTCGGTACTGAGAGACACATGTGTTCCAGAAGTGAGGCTCTAACGCTGAGAGAAGATGTTCCAGGAGGTGAGAAAAGGTTCTAGGAGTTGAGAGAAGTTCCAGGAGCTGAGAGAAGAAGTTCCAGTAGCTGAGAGAAGAAGTCCCAGGAGCTGAGAGAAGAAGTTCCAGTAGCTGAGAGAAGAAGTTCCAGGAGCTGAGAGAAGAAGTCCCAGGAGCTGAGAGAAGAAGTCCCAGTAGCTGAGAGAACAAGTTCCAGGAGCTGAGAGAAGAAGTTCCAGGAGGTGAGAAAAGAAGTTCCAGGACGTGAGAGAGGAACCATTTCCAGTGCTGGGGGAAGTTCCGAATTTGGATTCAAGAGAAGAAGAGACATGAAATTCCAGCACTGGCAGAAGAAGTTCCATCACTGGATGTTTAGGTTCCAGTACTGGAAAAGCTAACCTTCCAACGCCCATCATAATATTTCTATCTCTCTCTAATCTAGTTCAATAAGTATTTTATCCTCTCTTCAGAGTTGCTTGCCACGTTGTCTCATTATCTCTCTATCTCTCTCTCTCTCTCTCTCTCTCTCTCTCTCTCTCTCTCTGAGTCTCTCTCTCACTCTCTTTCTCTAACTCTCTCTGAGTCTCTTTCTCCGACTCTCTCTCTCACTCTCTCATGTATAGCCACAAGGACCTTCATACCAAGAGGATAGTCTCTGTAGTCCCCGGCCTTAACCATGATCTCTCGCCTTTAACCACTGATTATTACCTTTTATCCGAAGTCTGGATCATCCGACCTTTAAATCATCTGCCTTCTTCCTTCTCTTCAGACACTTCCTTAACCCTCATATTCTGCCCTCCTATCCTTTTCATCCGTCCCCTCTTCTCTTTGTCTGCCCCCCTCTCCATCACCAACCTCTCCCTGTCTCCTCCCCTCCTCACCATATCTCTCCCCGCTCCTCCCCTCCTCACCATACCTCTCCCCGCTCCTCCCCTCCTCACCATACCACCCCCCCCCCCATCTCTGTGGGGAGCATCAACATGGCTTCCATCGTAAGGTCCTCACTATCACCCAATTGCCCTCACTATGTATCTGTCCTCACCGAAATCTCTCACCGTTGGCCAATTTTCTTTCACTCCCTCCCTCTCTCACTCCTTCCCTCGCCCCTCATGTTGTGATTGGTGGGAGGGGGGGGGGGGGGGGTTGTCCAAATAGGTCCCCCCTAGTCTCATCACGCCCCTTCAGTCCTAATAGGCCCCTCCAAGTCTAGATAGTTCTTCAGTCTCATTACGGCCCCGCTTTTAATAGGCCTTCCGGTGTCAATGGATCCCAATTTAAGTTTGCCGTAACGGGTCCCAATCCTCGTAGGTTAGGTTAGGTTGACGCCCATTATGATCCCATATGAGTTGGGGTCTAGCAGGACATGAACCTCTCAGCACCATATGGTACTGGGGCCCACCTGACCCCCCTCTGGCCTCTCCCCCTCTCACTTCTCACTGTAGTGTCTCACTCTCACCCCCTGGCCTCTCCCCCTCTCACTGTAGTGTCTCACTCTCACCCCCTGGCCTCTCCCCCTCTCACTTCTCACTGTAGTGTCTCACTCTCACCCCCCTGGCCTCTCCCCCTCTCACTTCTCACTGTAGTGTCTCACTCTCACCCCCCTGGCCTCTCCCCCTCTCACTGTAGTGTCTCACTCTCACCCCCCTGGCCTCTCTCCCTCTCACTGTAGTGTCTCACTCTCACCCCCTGGCCTCTCCCCCTCTCACTTCTCACTGTAGTGTCTCACTCTCACCCCCCTGGCCTCTCCCCCTCTCACTTCTCACTGTAGTGTCTCACTCTCACTCTCACCCCCCTAGCCTCTCCCCCTCTCACTGTAGTGTCTCACTCTCACCCCCCTGGCCTCTCCCCCTCTCACTGTAGTGTCTCACTCTCATCCCCCTGGCCTCTCCCCCTCTCACTGTAGTGTCTCACTCTCACCCCCCTGGCCTCTCCCCCTCTCACTTCTCACTGTAGTGTCTCACTCTCATCCCCCTGGCCTCTCTCACTCTCACCCCCCTGGCCTCTCCCCCTCTCACTTCTCACTGTAGTGTCTCACTCTCACCCCCCTGGCCTCTCCCCCTCTCACTTCTCACTGTAGTGTCTCACTCTCACCCCCCTGGCCTCTCCCCCTCTCACTGTAGTGTCTCACTCTCACCCCCCTGGCCCCTCTCCCTCTCACTGTAGTGTCTCACTTTCACCCCCCTGGCCTCTCCCCCTCTCACTTTAGTGTCTCACTCTCACCCCCCTGGCCTCTCCCCCTCTCACTGTAGTGTCTCACTCTCACCCCCCTGGCCTCTCCCCCTCTCACTGTAGTGTCTCACTCTCACCCCCCTGGCCCCTCTCCCTCTCACTGTAGTGTCTCACTCTCACCCCCCTGGCCCCTCTTCCTCCCCCTCTCACTGTAGTGTCTCACTCTCACCCCCCTCTCCCTCCCACTCTCACTGTAGTGTCTCACTCTCACCCCCCTGGCCTCTCTCCCTCTCACTGTAGTGTCTCACTCTCACCCCCCTGGCCTCTCTCCCTCTCACTGTAGTGTCTCACTCTCACCCCCTGGCCCCTCTCCCTCTCACTGTAGTGTCTCACTCTCACCCCCCTGGCCTCTCTCCCTCTCACTGTAGTGTCTCACTCTCACCCCCCTGGCCTCTCTCCCTCTCACTGTAGTGTCTCACTCTCACCCCCTGGCCTCTCCCCCTCTCACTTCTCACTGTAGTGTCTCACTCTCACCCCCCTGGCCTCTCTCACTCTCACCCCCCTGGCCTCTCCCCCTCTCACTGTAGTGTCTCACTCTCACCCCCCTGGCCCCTCTCCCTCCCCCTCTCACTGTAGTGTCTCACTCTCACCCCCCTCTCCCTCCCACTCTCACTGTAGTGTCTCACTCTCACCCCCCTGGCCTCTCTCCCTCTCACTGTAGTGTCTCACTCTCACCCCCCTGGCCTCTCTCCCTCTCACTGTAGTGTCTCACTCTCACCCCCCTGGCCCCTCTCCCTCTCACTGTAGTGTCTCACTCTCACCCCCCTGGCCTCTCTCCCTCTCACTGTAGTGTCTCACTCTCACCCCCCTGGCCTCTCTCCCTCTCACTGTAGTGTCTCACTCTCACCCCCCTGGCCTCTCCCCCTCTCACTTCTCACTGTAGTGTCTCACTCTCACCCCCCTGGTCTCTCCCCCTCTCACTGTAGTGTCTCACTCTCACCCCCCTGGCCTCTCTCCCTCTCACTGTAGTGTCTCACTCTCACCCCCTGGCCTCCCCCTCTCACTTCTCACTGTAGTGTCTCACTCTCACCCCCCTGGCCCCTCTCCCTCTCACTGTAGTGTCTCACTCTCACCCCCCTGGCCTCTCTCACTCTCACCCCCCTGGCCTCTCTCACTCTCACCCCCCTGGCCTCTCTCACTCTCACCCCCCTGGCCTCTCCTCCCTCTCACTGTAGTGTCTCACTCTCACCCCCCTGGCCCCTCTCCCTCTAGTGTCTCACTCTCCGTGTTGGAGTCGCTAATAGCAGGTCCTTTGCACAAACTGTGAATTCAAGTCACTGTAATGTACGGTAGATGTTTGAACTATTTCCAGGTTATGTAACTCTTGTCATTCATGTCTATGTTATATTCCATATAACAGGCGGACTTGAACACATAATCAACGACCTCACCAGCCAGGACTCGGACCCTAGGGTTCGACTCCTGGCTGGTGAGGTCGTTGATTATATGTATATGTATATGTATATAATGTTAATATGCATATGTATATAAAGAGATCTAAAGACAGAGACATGTATATACAAGAGAGAACACACACAAGGGGCGGGACAGCCTACATGGTTCAGTAACAACATAATACAGGCAGACGACATTATGTGTTCCTATGAGGTTATGTTGCCGTTATGTTGGGTTCTCCGTCCTGACTCGCCCGTCGTCATGACAACAGCATCAAAGACGAAAAAAAAAAATCACAAATTTCCTTTTTTTAATGAATGAATCGAGTTGTTATTCATTTATTTACATACCGAGATGAATGAAAATGAAGATAGGTTTTTGATAGAATGTAAAAAATATCATATTTATTTATCTACACATCCAGATGAATAGAAATGTAGAAACACTTCGAAATTAAGAAAAATAGTTCACATTCATTCATTTACTTGATAAAACATGAAAATTGTCAAAGATTTTATTTATAGAATGTAAAAAGTTATACATAAATTTAGTTAAGACATCGATAAGAATAAAAGTGAATAAGAAGTTTCAAGAGAATGAATTATGATCATGTATATTTTATTTTACACTTACGATTTTTTTCTTTACAAGTGGTTAGATGGAGCGATGTTTCTTAGGTAAATTTAGAGTACCCAGGTTCGAGTCTCTCTCTCTCTCTCTCTCTCTCTCTCTCTCTTCCTCCTCTGCCTTCACCTCTTCTTCTGTTTCAATTTGGCAGCAATGTGTAGTGTTAACTGGCTAGATGACACACACACACACACACACACACACACACACACATATATCGTGCCAACTTTAAACTACTCAAGTGATAATTCCTTAAGGACTGAATCGAATTGATTTTCATATATATCAAGATCTTTTTGTGTCTGTCTGTCTGTCTGTCTGTCTGTCTGTCAGCTCACTAAACCAAGTCGTAAAGGATGAAGGTTTATGGTTGACAGTTGTTCTGAGATGAAGACAATCAACATACTTGTTACTGTCAGCTGCCGACGTCATAGTAGTGCTCACGTGTAGTGTGTCTCCGTCAGGTGTTATGTGTTATGTCTGCGGTGTTAGATTATTTCCTTCTATCTTCAACGCCTCGTCTGATGTGTGACGTAACCAGCTTGCCCCTCCCACTATCCTACTCTGACGTCATAAAACAGAAAAGAAAACATCACAGATATGCCCCGCCCATCATCCAGCTATGACGTCGTAAAGTATTCTCTTAGGTGCCAACAGATTGGCCCTCCTACTTTACGACGTCACAGATATACCCCACCCATCATCTGACTATGGCGTCATAAGGTAGTCGTTTAGGTGCTAGCAAAATGGTCAACCGAATTTATGACGTCACAGACATGTCTTTTCACCACCCTACTATGACGTCATACAGCAGTCTTTTAGGCGCCGGCAGATTGGCTCATCTACTTATGACGTCACAGGTTTGCCCCGCCCACATGTCTGAGGTTGAAAGCTTCCCTGAACATAATGATTAGTGTAAACATGTGAGGTTTATATATTTAAGTTATTTATAATATAATACTATAGGCTGCCAACCCTGATGACGCTTGTACATTACCCCACTTTAATGTTGACTTATGGTCAATATTCTGGCAGAAAGAATATTAAAGTGGGTTACCTAGGCCAGACGGCTCATTAGGGGCAGCGTGGATACAGCACAGTGCATTATGGGCCTTGGTTCAGTACACAAGGAGCCACTGCAGTAGACCACTCTCACTTTCCCAATTGTAAAGTTAGGCACCCGTTTACAGCTGGGTGAACTGAGGGTGTCCTGGGCGCGAACCAGCGACCCTTAGTAAAAGCAGGCGAGTGCTGTATCCACTCTGCCACCGCACCCCATTTCCTGGGCTTATAATATAGTAAACTGTGAAGATTTTTGTTATTGTGGGTATGAGTTTTGTATATACAAAATATATATATATAAATACAAGGAGAGGAGATAACTAACCCACACTTTGGTGTAATGAACACCAAAGGCCTGAGAGAGAGAGACAGAGAGAATATTGCCCCGAACACCACGAGTCAGAGCCGAGTGGGTCTCTTGTCACCCACACCACCCCAAGCTGACCTTGGTCCTTACAGCTGACACTATACCCGTTAACAGCTCACACTACCCGTTAACAGCTGACACTGTACCCGTTAACAGCTGACACTATACCCGTTAACAGCTCACACTACCCGTTAACAGCTGACACTGTACCCGTTAACAGCTGACACTATACCCGTTAACAGCTCACACTACCCGTTAACAGCTGACACTATACCCGTTAATAGCTCACACTACCCGTTTACAGCTGACACTATACCCGCTAATAGCTGACAATATACCCGTTTACAGCTCACACTATGCCCGTTAACAGCTGACACTATACCCGTTTACAGCTCACACTATACCCGTTCACTATAACAACAGGATAACGTGAGGCTTTAGGTCAAATATTAAACGATGCAACTTTAATCAAATCAATAAATCTCTAAATCAATTTACCAGTGATTTAAAACAATAACAACAAGAAGACAGATAAACCACATCAAGGGATTTAAAAAATAAATAACTTTATACACGTAGTCTCTAGGTACTGTAAACAGATTCAGTCATCTATATTTTTTCTTTGTTTTGTTATGGCGTTTATTGTCGTCAGCTGATGTACTACACGGAGACTCTCAGAAGCTGATGGAGGTATGAGGTAAGTTAATGGTTTTATATGGTGCAAGAGAAGGTTAGGTTGTCTGGATCATACGTCCGGCAGCGCATATAAAGAGACGAGAATATTAAAAAAAAAATCTCCCGCACACATATATATAGCCAGTCAGTCAAGTCAGTAAGTCAAGAAGATACGTATTGAGCTCACAGAAACACAATGGAAAAAAAATCTATTTGTCAGTTGTGTGAAGCAAGACAATGTTATACTGGATATTTGCATAATTGAAGGGCAAGAGATACTGACCTTTATGGTCTATACACATAAGGTTGATAATCTTTTTATATTACAATTTGTGTTATATCTTGTATAGCATTATGTTGACCGAGGGTACAGGACATTTACGAAACAGAGGCGAAATTTATACCGCTTGGGTGATAGTGGCAATATAGTGCTATGATATATGATACCTAAGGAGGATTTTAAGCTCTGTGTTCTACTGCTACAAGGGTCATAGTCCTACTACAGCTAGTGACTTTTATAACTAGCAGTTTCATGTATAAATTTACTATTGAATAAAGACACTAGTTATACGCTAGTCTTACTCTGCCCATGATGGTGATGGTGATGATGGTGATGATCATAATATCAGCACTAGAACCATTCAATAATAATAATAATAATAACTCTACCATAATTCAGTATATGGGTCATGGTAGCGGTAGGTTCAGGAAACACCATAAAAACTTAATCACCTCCTGGAAATAATAGAAAGAAAGGAAAATACCAAGACTATATACAGTATATATAGTGTGTGTGTGTGTGTGTGTGGGAGAGTATATCCTGACTAATTTACTTTATGTACACAAATTATCATATACGCATGTGTGTGTGTATATGCTACGTGGCTTATTTAGTATATATTCCTGTTCTTGTAAATGTGTATATACCTGCGTTTGTAATGTGTAAATATATCCAGACTTCTTCTTTCGTTTACTAAAATGGTTTCTCAGTATACAACTCGAGCGCAAGAATAGTATGACCATTCTCTTTGTATTCTCTCTCTTCTTTTGAATTCATTTTATTCAGTGTTGCAGACCGAGAATGCACTGTTGCAGCCCTCACTAAACTGCTGCAGCTGGGAATATCAAGCAGATGACGCAGCAGTGTTTATATAGACTCTCCTACTGCTTCTGCTTCCTCGCCCCGGAGCACGAAGGAGCTAAGTAAACAGAAGGCAGATTTAACGTACCAACCCTGGGACTCTTATACCAAGCTCACGATTCTTGTTCTTTCAATCTGTATTCGGTTTAAAAACGTTTACCTATTAACTAGAACATAGTGGCTTGGTGTGTTTTTTGTTTTTTTTTGTCTTTGTTGCTGTTAAAAACTTACGGCTTCATTATAGACCTTGTTCGTGTACCAAGTCGTTAAGTAAACAAACGACATTTGCCAAGAGTCTGCCTCGAATATTTTGTTTTTCGGTTTTCATTTATGTTTTTGCTTTTGGTCGTTATCTAAAATTTTGTCTTTCTGGAATTTAATAAAAAGAAATTGTGTATACATATAAAAGTTAACTGCCTCTCTTTACAACATCTCTTACTTTTATTTTTGTTTCAAGAGATAAATTCCTGAACTATCCCATACCTTCTCGCCAAAAGTGCCTCCCGCCCACTCCTGTATGTAAACAAAATGAAGTCAGCCACTATCGTATCTTCCTGCCAAAAATGCCTCCCGCCCACTCCTTATGTAAACATTGCTTCAAAATACCGGCAAGTTCTTCATTTTCAACCTTATACTTAAAATAGACACATACAATATTTCCATACAATATCATGAGTAATATTAAATTAATAATTCAATGCAAATAAAAACACAAACAAAAACACACAAAACATAAACAAAACATAAACAAAAATATGAGTAAAAACAAGACACAAACAAAACAAAAACACGTCAACTCTTATTAAAAATATTCAACAAAGTTCAGTATTATTTCCAGGTAGAGACCAGGAATTTATTATCGTGAGTCTTAAGGTACACTGATAATACTGTACACTTGTTAAATAATGCTACCGAATTACCTACCGAGTCATTTGAGTCACTCGAGAAACGCAAAGGTTATAGAGTATTTTAAGGGGATAAAGGGGAGTTGTGAGGGGAAGGGAGGTAGAAGGAGAGGAAATATTAAGAGGGAGGCAGTGACAGAGGAAGCAAGAAAAGTGGGTGTGAGAGAGGCTATGGATATCCTCATTATTCCGTTATTCCGCTAAACAAGTGTGTCCGGTAAATTATTCCGTTAAAAAAAGTGTCCGGTAAGTTGTTTCATTACACAGGTGTGTTTACCAGGTAGTTGGTGGGCTAGTGATCCCCCCCCCACCTCACCCCACCTCACCTCGCTCTCTCCCACCTCACCCCTCTACCCCCTCCCCCCTACCCCCTCCCTCCCCCCTCTCCCCCAGACCAGGTAGCAACATACAACACACGTCTCGTTTCAACACAGATGTTGTTAATCTTTCTTGACTCCTCGACGACGTTACTGACCAACACAGTACAGGAGGAGAACAACAATAACACCCACATATAAAATATTGGTAAATAAAATAAAACTTGACTATTACCTTAATGATGATCAGTGTTGTGGATCAGTGAGTAATCCAGGAAATATTTTTGTTATTTCTTTTTTCAATTTTAATTTTCATTCTTCATATTTTGGAACAATGTAAGTGTGATAACAAGACCGTGGAGACTAAGGGACTAAAAATAAATCCCACTCTAAGATAAGACTTTCTATTAACGTTTTAAAGTCACTTTGTTATAAGGTTGACATTCATCCAACTTTGGTTAACTACTGGAGCAGGTGGCCAGCATGGGACTGTCATCCATAAGACGTGTTAACATAGAGCTTAAAATTACGAGGGGTAATTGAGATTTTGTAGAAGGTAAGAGACAAAGGATTTTTGTCCTTGCGTACCTCTGATTTAAGGGTTGAAGTTATGGTATTCCGTCTCGTTGTTGAAGTAGGTAATTGGCAGAGGATTGTATGCTTAAAGACAAAATACCATAAAGATCAAAGTTACTAACACATCACATCACTGTAGAGGCAGATGGTGGTAAGGAAATATCATCCTTCAGTTATCGCGACATAAAGATCAAAGTTACGACGTTTAGTTCCCAGTTGTCGAGGCAGTTAAAATGACGGGAGAATCGTCTTTATGTCGTTCTAACTTAAGGGTCAGGTTCTCGAGGCGTCTTGAAGATGGCGGCCATAAACTTGACCAAATGATCTCGGTAAAAGTGCCGCTTGGAGAAGATGAGTTAATTATACCAATGACTATCTCCCTCTCTCTTTCTCTATCTCTGTATTTCTCTCTCTCTCTGTTTCTTTCTGTCTCTTTATTTCCTTCTATATGTCTCTATCTTCCTGTCTCTTATCTCTGTTGTTCTCCTGTCTTTCTGTGTTTACTTCCCTTCTCTCTCTCTAGTTTATTTGTTTACTGTGTCTCTTGACCTGTCTGTTTGTCGGTGATTTATAATAATGATAATAATAACCAAGGCGAAAACACCACAATTTACCCGGGAAAAAAAATCATATGAGACGACCAAAACAGAAACATACCCTAAGCCGTATGTGATCCAGGACGGGAGGACGTGACAGAAACATACCCTAAGCCGTATGTGATCCAAGACGGGAGGACGTGACAGAAACATACCCTAAGCCGTATGTGATCCAGGACGGGAGGACGTGACAGAAACATACCCTAAGCCGTATGTGATCCAGGACGGGAGGACGTGAGAGAAACATACCCTAAGCCGTATGTGATCCAGGA